>MXQC01000077.1:0-61565 GCA_002094185.1 Zhuliangozyma boniae | reverse complement strand
CTCCGGCCCCTCCTCCGGCCCCCCCTCCTGCCCCGTCAAACCACAGCGCGTCTCTTCCGACGACGACGAGGTGTTGAACCCATTGAACAACATGCCCATGGCGATCTCGAGCGAGCTCGCGCCCGGCCAGAAGGTCAAGCTCTCCACCGAGCGCACCATCTCGTCCATCCCCCGCGGCGAGAGCGACGACCAGGGACTCTGGGAGTACCCCTCACCCCAGCAGATGTTGAACGCGATGTACAAGAAGGGCAAGGGCGAGGGGATCCCCGAAGACGCCGTGGAGTCCATGGTCGAGGTGCACAACTTTCTAAACGAGGGCGCGTGGCAGCAGATCTTGGAGTGGGAGAACCCCTACACTAGAGACACGCGCGTGGAACCAAGGTTGAAGAGGTTCACGGGGAGACCGCACGACCTATCGCCCCGCGCGCGGATGTACATGTGGTTGGGCCAGTGGTTTCCCGAGACGTTCAACACCGTGCCTCCCTTCGACAGACACGACTGGACGGTGTTGCGGTCCATGGGCCGCAACCAGGGGTGGAAGGAGGTGCGGTATGTGATTGACTACTATGGTGCTCCTGACGACGAGGACACGGGCATGCCGGCGTTCATGTTGGACACGCGCCCGGCGTTGGACAGTTTGGAGAGCGCGCGCGATAGGTTCACGCACTGGGCGCAACCCTTGTACAAGCGGGCCATGGGCGACTTTGGCGACGACGAAAAGTAGGGGCGGAGGACGGTGGCGGCGGCAGCGTGCGTGCTGCTCGCGTGCTTGCTGCGAGCCTGCCTGCTGCGAGCCTGCCTGCTTGTATATATAGGGTATCCTCTACACCCTTTTCGGACCACCTTCTTCGGTAGATACAGTGTTTATTTCTGGCTGCCCATGGGGCGCTCTTCTATTTACATGTTCTTGGCGTCGGTGATCTGCTTCACCTTCTTGAGCAACTCGGGGGGCACGTCGTGCTTTTTGGCCACGGCAAGCACCAACTTGGGCAACTTCTCGCCGAAATTGTCCAACCCCGCCATATCGGCGAGCAACGTGCGCACGGCGGCGCTGTCGCGGTACTTGGAGAAATGCTGCAACAAAAAGTAGTAGGTGTAAAAGTTGGGCCGCGCCGCCTCGGCCGGCTGCTGCTTCATCCGCGTGTAGTACGCCATGGCCAACTGGTCGTCGCGCCGCACCAAGCTGTTGATCATCAAGTTCCAGACCCTTCTGCTGTTTTCAATGTGCTGGATGTGGTGCTCAAAGAGCCGCTCGGCCGCGGCAATGTCGCCCGAGCTCGCCTCGGCACTGAGCATGATGGTGCTCAAGTGCGCCGACTTGGGGAAGACCTTGGTCACCTCGCCGTACAACTGCCGCGCCGCCTCGAGGTTGTTCTCCTTCACCAACATGTCCAACACCAGCGCGTACGCAAACGCGTTGATCTTGAACGTCTTGGACCTTTTCGCCGCCTCCATGACGCTGGCCACGTTGGGCGATCTGCCGAGCTCGTGGCACTGCTTGAAGTACGCGTCGATCTTGGCCGTGAAAGTCGACACCGTCTCGTCAATGTCGTGGCTGCGCATAAACTGAAACACCCCGTGCACCGCCTGCGGGTTGTTGTTCTTCTGGTAGTGCGTCACCAACACGCTCAACACGGAGCTGCTGGGCCGGTACTCGCCCCCAAGCATAAACTCCTTCATCCTGGCCTCGGCCTCGGCCACGCGCCCGTTGATGACCAACCCGGTGAGGTACCCGTCGTACGCCACGGCGTTGGGCTTGTCGCCCTTGAGCTCGCGCAACACCGCCTCGGCCTTGTCCAAGGCGCCAAACGTGGAGTACGCGCTGACGACGGCGCCGTACGTGTCGTCGTTGTACTGGAGCCCGTTTTCCCTGATGGTCACGAGCACGCGCTCAAAGTGGTCCAAGAGCTCTGCCTTCTCTTCGGCGCTGGCCTGCTCGATCCGCGACGGCTTCGACATTGCCACCAAGATCACGTTCCAGGTGTCGATGGAGGGGGCGATGCCCGAGTCGACAATGTTCGAGAGCAAGCTAAAAACCTGCTGGTACTCGCCGCAGTGGAGGTAGCCCTTCATCATGGCAACCATGGTGGCCTCGGTGATCTGCACGTCGATCTTCTCGCTCGACTCCACCATCTTCCTGTACACCTCGTCCAAGAACTTGGCGTCGTTGCGCAACATCGCGTTCTTGATCGCGCGCAACACCTCGTCGCTGTTGGGGTCAAACTGCTCCAAGATCTGCGTCTTCATGAGGCTCTTGTACTGGCCCAAGTGCACCGAGCACCGGATCTGGAGCCGGCTGATGGTCTGGACGGTGGCGCCGATGCCCTTGACGGCGCCCGAGGGAAAGAACTTGGCGCCGTTCTCGCGCGAGTACTTCTCGCCCTGCGCGACGCAGAGGCTGGCGTAGGCAAAGTGCATCAACACGGAGAGGTCGTCGAGGTAGTAGTTCAAGCGCGGGTGGCCGATGGGCTTGACCACGGGCGGGTACTTCTTGTCGCTGCCGAGCACCTGCGCCACCCGCGGCGCCAACTGCATCGCCTGCTCGCACCCGCGCACAAAGTCCTCGCCCAGGAGCTGGTGGGCAACGAGCGCCACATAGAAGTAGGGGTGGTTGATTTGCTGGTCGGCCACCATCTGCAAAAACTCCTGCGGCGTCGTCTTCAACTTGCTCTCGGGGCTCAACGACTTGACAAAGAGCCCGAGCGCCAACGGCATGAACTTGGCGTAGATGGTGCGCGGGTCGATCCGCTCGGCCCGCGCAATGTCGCGGATGTACGTGATTCCCTCGACCAACATCTCGTAGTCCTCGTTCAAGTCGAACTTGTGCTTGACCACGGCCTCGCGGATCTGGTTGGTCACGTCCGTTAGCTTTTGGTTCTCCTGTTTCCTGGGGTGCTTGGCGGGGGTAGGCCCATTGGCCACGGTGGAGCCCGAGTGGATATCTGCGGCGCTCACGGCATCCGCGGGCTGCTCCGCGCTCAGAGCGGGCCCGCGGCTCGTCTTCTGTACAGGGGCTGCGTCGGTCGTCTGGAGCCGCACGGCGCTGAGCGCGGCGCCGGGCACGGCCCGTCTCACTTGGCACGCGCCGGCCCTGGCCACAGACCTGCTGACCAACTGTCTCAACGGTATCATTGGTGGTTGGTGGTTGGAGGTTGGTGGTTGGTGGTTGGTGGCTGGTGGTTGGTGGCTGGTGGTTGGCGATTGAAAAAATTTTCTGGCGTGGAAACGTTTTCGAACCAAACACAGCGCGAGAAGGTCAGGCGCAGAAGCAGGAGCAGGAGCAGGGCCAGAACGACCAAGAGAGGGGTCTACGGAGGAGAGGTGCCGAGCCGCGCCGACGAGCAGAGATATGCGGCCTACGTGCCACTGTGTTCTTTCCAAGACAGCCGCGTGTATTGAGCTCTATAGAAGACTATTGTTTCAAAATGTTAGTATAGTGTCCGGCGGTACAGGCACCACCACGGCCAGCACACACGCCCCAAAGGGAGGTCTTTCGTATCAGATATCTTTCAATTCTTATCATAAACATAAATATCAACTGAGCTGGGTTTGTATGCTGAGGAGCCGTATCGGCTCAGTATCATCATTGTAAAAGTCCCCTTGGAGCAAGGCGCCTCTGTGCGGACGTGGCCCCAGAAACTGCTGCTGTGAACATACCTCAATCAGACACACGCCCCCGGTGGCCAGGGCATGCGTCTCCACGGAGACCGGCGTGCGCGGAGACCTTGTGTCCCCCGGGCAGGCGCCTGCTAAACAGGTCAGAGATGCGGTCTGCTGCTAAAAAATTTTCATGCGCTTTTTCCCTACAACACTTCTGATGCTGGTCGTGCTGCGACCATCCGGGTGGTTGCTCGCGCCTCGCGTCCGGGTAACTGCGCTTGTTTGGCGGGCAAGAGGCACACACAGACCAACGCCACTACCACCACCACTACCACTACCACCACCAACGCCAGCACCGCCACTACCACCACCACTACCACCACCACACCCCATGGGCGATAACGGGGAGACCATGTCCAAAGAGCAGGCCGACAGTGTGGGCGGCACCACGATCCTGCCGAGCACCAACACGACAGACTCCCATTCCCAGGCAGTAAAACTACAACCGCAGCAAAACCCGCCCGGGCCGCCGCCGATACCAGAGCCGGCTGCAGCAGGAACCCCGCCGCCGCCGCACCCACCCCATCTGCTTGTGTTTTACAACTACCACGAGTTTCTCGTGCTGCAACACGCAGGCGCCGACCTTGTGGCCAACCATTTTCCAAACACCCATGCCAACAGGCTGTCGTCGACGTACGCCGCCACGCGGATCGTGCGTGTGCCGCGCTGCTACGACACCACTGCGCACTCCGACTTGATCCCGCAGTTCAGCACGTGCTTTCCTGGCCACGAGCCGGGCGCCATTGCCGGAGAGTCGGGCGACAGGGCGGAGCATGCGGGGGCCGTCTTTGGCCGCACGTCGGAGGTCCCGCTCTTGGAGGCGGCGCTCGACAAGCAGGAGTTTCGCGAGGTGGTGGAGCGCATCAACGCGTACTTGCACGCTGCGTTCGACCCGTACAGCAAGTGGACGCTCGCGGAGAATGTGTGCGAGTTGCTCACCGCGGGGTTGTTTCTCCAGGTGTTGAGCTTGCTCGGCGTCTACTCGCACACGAAGCGGACGTTGTTGCGGTTGGAGGCGTACGTGGAGGAGGCCAACGGGAGGCTAGGCGAGAAAGACATTAGGATCGCATCCCCAAGGGAGTCGGGATACCTATCGGTACGTTCCAGCGTAGTTTGCCACCAGAGTGACTTTTTTTACTGACGTTCACCACCAGCTCGATGTGCAAATACCCCTGCCCCGTATGTGAGGACCGCATCGGGGAAGAGAGAAGCAGAGAAAAAAAAGCGTGGTCCTGCTCCACCGCACCACCAGCCCACCGCACACCCCCTCCCCCGTACATGAATATCGCCAGGATGAACGGTGTCTTTGCAATCAACAAGCCCTCTGGGGTGTCGTCGGCCAAGTTCCTTGACGAGGTGCAGCGCCTTTTCAGCGCCTCGCCCGTGTTTGCCAAGGACCTTGCCGAGATGCGGGCCAAGGTCTTTGCCGACTTGAGCACCAGCCAGAAGTGGAAGAGCCGGGCGCAGAAGAAGGCCGCCGCCGCCAAGATCAAGATGGGCCACGGCGGCACGTTGGACCCGTTGGCCAGCGGCGTGTTGGTGGTGGGCGTGGGCAGCGGCACCAAGAAGTTGCAGTACTACTTGTCGCAGTGCCAGAAGAGCTACGAGACCAAGGCGTTGTTGGGCATCGCCACCACCACGGGCGACTCCGAGGGCGAGATCGTCTTGCAGACCCAGGTGGGCCACATCACCCCGGAGCTGGTGAAACAGGCGGCGGCAAAGTTTGTGGGCGACATCAGGCAGACGCCGCCCATCTTTTCGGCGTTGAAGGTGCAGGGCAAGCCGTTGTACGAGTACGCGCGCGAGGGCTTGCCGTTGCCCACCACCATCAAGGTGCGCGACGTCACCGTGAATGCCATTGCCGTGGTGGAGTCGGACTTGCTCAGCACCGACCACGGGTTTGCCCGGTTGGAGAGCGAGCTCGACGAGAGCGGCGTGCCCAAGGAGCACGGCTTGGCCAACAACCCCACCTTGAACGACTCGCCCTTGTACTTTTCAAGGCAGTACCTTGAGCGTGCCGCGCGCGAGAACCTCGCCAGGACGGTGGCGCACCCGCGGTTGTTGGCCGACGGGGAAACGCACCCGGCCAAACTCCCCTTGGTCCACTTTGTCTCGGACGTGTCTTCGGGCACGTATATCCGCAGCTTGATCAGCGACATTGGCCGTGCCATGGAGTCGTCGGCGTATATGGTGGAGTTGGTCCGATCGAAGCAGTCGGAGTGGGAGTTGGGCAAGAACGTGTTTGAGTTGGACGACTTTAAGCAGGACGGGAAAGTATGGGGGCCCGTGTTGAAGAAGGTGTTTGATAAGGGCGGCGAGGGCATCAACGTGAAGGAGGAGCTTGCAAAGGCTAGGGATGCGGCTGGGGCCAGAGGGGGCGCGGAGGGTGGCGCAGGGGGCGCGGAGGGTGGCGCAGGGGCCGGCGCAGAGGACGAGCACCAGGCGAAGAAGCGGAAGGTCGAAGCAGAAAAGGAGACAGAGACCTCTCTGTAAACATAGAACAATGCATTTCTGGATACTCGTGATAGTGTATACTTTTACTTTTGGCAACCGCCGCTGCTGCCCTCCTGCTTTAGTTCTTGCGCAACTTGATGCTGAGGGTCTCTCCTGGGGAGCTGTGCTTGACGCCGTTGAAAAAGAACCCGTGCTCGGACCCGCACCCGAACACGTCGTCCAACACCTGCTCCTTACCCACGACAGTGTCGTTGTAGCCCTGCTCCGGGGCCGGGCTGCCAAACGTGAACGCATGCTTGAACCGGTCCATACCGGAGCCCATGCCCTCGCTCTTGTGTATATCCTCCGGCTTGACCATAAAAAACTGGACCTCGGACCCCTTTTCGAGCCTGGCTTCTGGCGACAACGCGATGATGTCGGCCTTGGCGCCCCAGCCGCCGCCGCCCGCAAGCACCTTGAACCGTTCCACCACCGGCGAGTTCGGCTTGGTCACCTTGACGTACACCTCGGTCTCCTTAGACCCGATGCTCATGAGCCCGGCGTTGTTTTCCAAATACTTGGCCGCGGGGCCGTTGTTGACCCCGCGGAGCAAGTTGCCCACGCAGTCGGTGATGGCAAAGCTCTCGTCGTACAACGGCGTCCAGTTGTCGTGCACCACCGTGCGTGTGTGCAAGGGCACGACGCCACGAGGGAGCGTCACCTCCAACTCGCACAAGTGCTGGCCCGAGTTGGTGTTTCGGCGGTGCTGCTGCTGCTGCTGCTGTTGCTGTTGCTGCTGCTGCAGGAAGTGGTAGAGCGTGACCAAGTTTCCTGTGGAAAAGACGGTGTTGGCGAGCGCCAAGTCGAGGTCCATCTCCTTCTTCAACCGGACCCTGAGATGGCTCTCGATGTTCTTCCAGTTCTTCTTGGCCGACACGACGCGGATCCCGTCGCTCTCGGGCGGCGGCTTGTTCAAGTCGTCGCGCTGCTCGAGCAAGACCGACGAGCCAATGTGCATGGGCCGGTCCATCCAAAGCTCGGCGATGCCGTTGCGGTGCAAGAGGGGCGCCACGGTGTCGACGCCCGCCACCACCAATTGGAGTCCCTGCCGCTGGAGCTCGATCGAGTCCTCAATGACCTGCGGCAAGTTGGGCGGTGTCGCCAACACGAGCACCGACCGGGGCGTGAAGTGGGCGGGGGACACGAGGCGCGAGTCCACGGGGTTGATCCGGGTCCGTGCAAAGCACTTGCACGCGGTGGAGACGAGTCTCCTCTGTAGGAAGCTGGTCATGGCGTGGGCGTGCGAGCAACGGCGTGGGGGTGGGCGAAAGAGGAGGTGCGGAGTTGGCGAAGTTGGCGAAGTTGGCAAAGTTGGCGAAGCAAGGACCAGCGAGCGTGCCGACTACAATTTTTTCGCTCCCCTGCAACGGACCACCAACCCCTGATACCACCACACGTCTGCATGATCAACTACATCCAGGGCGACTTGTTTGCGCACCAGATCCCCGCCGGCACCAGGACCATCTTGGCCCACGCGTGCAACACGCACGGCTCGTGGGGCGGCGGCGTGGCGGCGGCGTTCCGCCAGAAGTTCCCCCGCGCCAACGCCGCCTACGCGCAGCACTGCGCGGACCACGCGGGCTTGCTCGGCACCACGGCGCTCGTGCCCGCCGACGACCCGGGCGTCCTCGTGGCCTGCTTGTTCACGAGCGACTTCAGCCAGAAGGCGGAGCAGATTGCCCTGTTCACGGAGCAGGCGTTGGCGCACTTGCGCGAGCAGGTGCGGAAGGGCGGGTGGGGCGAGTTGGAGACGCGCGCGGGGAGGGTGGTGGTGAACATGCCCAAGATCAACGCGGGGATATTCGGGGTGCCGTGGGGGCTCACGGAGGAGGTGTTGCACAAGTTCGACGACCTCTGGATTAACGTGTATGTTATTTAGTGGGGGCGCGTGCTCTGGTGGGGCTGTGGTGCTTCGGGCTGTGGTGCTTCGGGCTGTGGCCACGACACGCCCCCGGCAGGTCAGCTGAGGGAACCAGAAACCAAAGTGGCGGGAGCTGGCGCCAGGGGTCGTGTACCCGTTCCAATCAGCGCCTACTCTAGACGTCCACTCTGGCATTTTTTCTCTCCTCTCTCCCTCCTTTTTCGTTTTCTCCTATATCCAAGCAACGGCAGTCAGAAGGGACAACCAGAACTACCACCACAACCATCACCACTACCACCACCGCTACCACCACCACCACTACCACAACCACAACCGCAACCGCAACCGCTACCACAACCACAACCACAACCACAACCACAACCAGCTTCCAATCCGTCAGCCGTTTTCACAGTACCGCCATGGATGAAACCTTAATCGCCACCATCAACAAATTGCAGGACGCCTTGGCGCCGCTCGGGGGCGGCTCGTCCTCGCCCGTCGATTTGCCCCAGATCACGGTGGTGGGATCGCAGTCATCGGGCAAGTCGTCGGTGTTGGAGAACATCGTGGGCCGCGACTTTTTGCCCCGCGGGACAGGGATCGTCACCAGACGGCCCTTGGTCTTGCAGTTGATCAACCGCAGGGCCAGCAAGCACAAGGGCCAGGAGTTGTTGGACATCAACGCCACCGAGAACGGCGGCCAGACCGAGAACAACGCCGACGAGTGGGGCGAGTTCTTGCACTTGCCCAACAAGAAGTTCTACAACTTCGAGGACATCCGCACCGAGATTGTGCGCGAGACCGACGCCAAGACGGGCAAGAACTTGGGCATCTCGCCCGTGCCCATCAACTTGCGCATCTACTCGCCCCACGTGTTGACCTTGACGTTGGTGGACTTGCCCGGGTTGACCAAGGTGCCCGTGGGCGACCAGCCCAAGGACATCGAGAAGCAGATCCGCGACATGCTCATGAAGTTCATCAGCAAGCCCAACGCCATCATCTTGTCGGTGAACGCCGCCAACACCGACTTGGCCAACTCGGACGGGTTGAAGTTGGCGCGCGAGGTGGACCCCGAGGGCGCGCGCACCATCGGTGTGTTGACCAAGGTGGACTTGATGGACGCGGGCACGGACGTGATTGACATCTTGGCCGGGCGCGTGATTCCCTTGCGGTTTGGCTACGTGCCCGTGATCAACCGTGGCCAGAAGGACATCGAGAGCAAAAAGACCATCCGGGACGCGTTGAAGGACGAGCGGGCGTTCTTTGAGGACCACCCCGCGTACCGCGCCAAGGCGCAGTTCTGCGGCACCCCCTACTTGGCCAAGAAGTTGAACGGGATCTTGTTGCACCACATCAAGGGCACGTTGCCGGACATCAAGATGCGCATCGAGCACTCGTTGAAGAAGTACGCGCACGAGTTGAGCTTGTTGGGCCCCGAGATGGCCGAGTCCCCCGCGTCCATAGCCTTGAGCATGATCACCAACTTCACCAAGGACTACACCGGGATCTTGGACGGCGAGTCCAAGGAGTTGTCGTCGCAGGAGTTGGCGGGCGGCGCGCGGATCTCGTTTGTGTTCCACGAGATCTTCAAGAACGGGATCAACGCGTTGGACCCCTTTGACCAGATCAAGGACGCCGACATCCGGACCATCATGCACAACACCTCGGGGTCGGCGCCGTCGTTGTTTGTGGGCACGCAGGCGTTCGAGGTGTTGGTGAGGCAGCAGATCCGGCGCATGGAGGAGCCCTCGGTGCGGTGCATCAACTTGATTTTTGACGAGTTGGTGCGGATCTTGTCGCAGATCATCAGCCAGCCGCAGTACTCGCGGTACCCCGCGTTGAAGGAGCAGTTGTCGCAGCACTTTATCCAGTACTTGCGCGAGGCGTTGGTCCCGTGCAACGGGTTTGTCACCGACATTATCGCCTCGGAGGAGACGTATGTCAACACGGCGCACCCCGACTTGTTGAAGGGCTCCGAGGCGATGAGCATCGTGGAGGAGAAGTTCCACCCCAGGCCCCAGGTGGCGGTGGACCCCAAGACGGGCAAGCCGTTGCCGCCCTCGCAGCAGCCGCCGCGGGTGGTGTCGCCGCCGCTCGCGCCCGGTGCCACTGGCGGCGAGGAGTCGAACGGGTTCTTTGGCGGATTCTTCTCGTCCAAGAACAAGAAGCGGTTGCAGCAGATGGAGGCGCCCCCTCCGGTGTTGCGCGCGACGGGCGCCATGTCCGAGCGCGAGACCATGGAGACCGAGGTGATCAAGTTGCTCATCAGCTCGTACTACAACATTGTCAAGCGGTCGGTGGCGGACATTGTGCCCAAGGCGATCATGTTGAAGTTGATCAACAAGTCCAAGGACGAGATCCAGAAGGAGTTGCTCGAGAAGATGTACAACAACCCCGAGTTGCCCGACTTGGTCAAGGAGAACGAGTTGACGGTGCAGAAGCGCAAGGAGTGTATCCGGATGGTGGAGGTGTTGCGCAACGCCAGCGAGATTGTCTCCAGTGTTTGATGGACGGGGAGGCGCCGAGCAGCACCTTTCTTTTCTCTTTTCCCTCGACCGCCAGTGGCTGTTTTCTCTCTGTCTGTAGGGCCATGTTTACTAATCTAGAGTGGTGTTTTGTAGCGAGCGGGCGTACTGCCACGAGCGGGCGTACTGCCACGAGCGGGCGTACTGCCACGAGCGGGCGTATTGTTCCTGTTTGTGTCGCCTTTTTAGTCGAAGCCTCTGGCCAGGATAGCCGGGTGCAGGGAGAGGACAGCAGGACCCCGGGCAGAGGCAGAAAGAGGAAGACGCGCGTGAAGCGCGGCGGCCCAGCCTGGACCAGCGCAACCACCGGCAACAATGGACATGTGCTGGGGGCTGGGAGCCCGGCCCAAAAGAGGAGATGGAAAGGAGGGCCGCGGTGCAGGATGCATGCAACCAGGACGAGCCACTCAGGCGACCCCGAAAACAGACGGAAAAGGAGTCACATAAAAACACCTCAGAAGGGAGAAAAAATTTTTCAGTAGAGCAAAGCAGAAAAGATAGTCACTTTCTAATTGTGGTCGCTGGCGCTTTTTTACAACCAAGACAACAGACACCATCACCCCCATCCCTTTGTCCAGCCACATAGTAGCAGCCACTGCTCCCAGCAAGCACAGACCGCCACTTCCCTCGCACAGCCGAAGCCCCGCCTTGTACCACCCACACGCCGCTTCCGCATTCGGCCAGATCAGCCTCTCCCCGTTTTATTCCCGCAAACGCCGCCTCCCTTCCGCCTCCCCTTTGCCAGTTGAAGGAGAAGCCACCACGAAGCCCGCGACACCACAGGAAACGCCAAGTTGACATTGTCGTCCGCCGCCAGCGCCGTCCGTTCCCACTAGTGTTGTATGCGTAAGAAACCAGCGCGACTGTACCTCTTTACTATCAACAGACCCATCGAACCAGGATAACACCCGCTGTTCTGCAGGCAATAGCAGCGACACAAGCACCCACTAGACCAGCACCAGCACCAGCTCCAGCACCAACGTCAGCTCCAGCGTCGGCCCCTTCCGTCCCGCCTCACGTTTCCACGCCGCAGTATCCACCATTTGCTGACATAACCATTCGCACCCAGCCACCTAGTTAATATCCGTTTGAAACGTTTCTTGCTACTTCTCTCTCCGTTTCATTTGCTTTATTGATTACAGGACGCCATCCACAAGCCTATCCATCAGCACCACTGTTGGCACCATTAGCACCACCGCCCCTACCACCCCAAGAGTAAGTTCCAATAGTTGTCTGGCCAGCAGTTATTCTCATACACTTTCACCAAAAACAAAAGCACACGCCATTCCCCTGAGACCAGCACGCGAAGAAGCCGCCCCTTCTCCCCCGCCTGGCTCCCCTGCAAAAGACCCAAAAGTACTCCAGACGTTACTGCAAAAGCCACCTCCTTCCTGTCTTTTGATGGTTGCTCCAGCGTACCACCAGGACTCCTATGTTGACGTTGAGTTGTCGGCCCACTTGGACTCCACCTATGCCTTCGAGGGCCCCGAGAAGCTTCTTGAAATCTGGTTCTGGCGGCACGAGCACGACCCGCAAGTGCCCGGTCGGGGCGAGGGTTTGCGCGCCGTGCCCCTCGACTCGTGGAAGACGATCTTGGACTTGGTCAACTGCAAGGTCTTGTCGATGAAGTCGTCGCCGTTTATGGACGCGTACTTGTTGAGCGAGTCGTCGTTGTTTGTGTTTCCGCACAAGTTGATTCTCAAGACGTGCGGCACCACCACGACCTTGGCGTGCTTGGACGAGTTGTTTGCGCTCGTGGGCCGGTGCTTGGACACTGCGGTGCTGGGCAAGTCGGTGTACAAGATCTTCTATTCGCGGCGCTCGTTCATGTTCCCCGACAAGCAGGTCCACGTGCACAAGGACTGGAAGAGCGAGGTGTCGTTGTTGAACAAGTGCTTCAGCAAGGGCAAGTCGTACGTCGTGGGCAACTTTGACTCGGACGACCACTGGTACCTCTACGTGGGCGGCCACGAGGAGGTGCACCAGCAGCACCAGCACCAGCACCAGCACCAGCACCAGCACCAGCACCAGCACCAGCAGAACACCGACTCTGGCCGCCGCTGCGACTTGACGTTCGAGATTATGATGACGGAGTTGGACCCCGAGTGCGCGGCCAGGTTTGTCACCAGCAGAAAGGTGGGCGACACCGAGGAAGACGTGGGCCACGAGGTGGGGCTCGAGACCATGGCCGAGACGGAGTTGGATGCGTTGTTCCAGCCCAAGTACGCGACGCACTTGCCCTCGCCCTCCTTGTCGGACGAGGAGACGGTCGCTTCGGCGCAGGAAAGCGCCGATGAAGGTGTTTCTGGGGGCGCCAGGGCGCGGTCGCCCAAGGCCAAGCCCGCCACCTACGAGTTCATCCACGATGCCTTCAGCTTCACGCCCTGCGGGTACTCGTCGAACTCGGTCTGCGCCAACGAGGGCGGGTTCTACTACACGCTCCACGTCACCCCGGAGCAGGGGTGGAGCTACGCCTCGTTCGAGACAAACTACCCCTTCAGCCCCCACTCCCCCGTGGACGTGCACACGGTGGCGTTGCGGGTGTTGAGGATCTTCAACCCGCGCCGGTTCTCGATGACGGTGATTGAGGACTCCGGGTGCACATGCGAGAGCTTGGCCGGGTGCGACGCCGGGCTCCGCGAGTTGGGGTACAGGAAACAGGAGCGGGTGCGGTACGACTTGAACAACGAGTACGGGATGTTGTACTTGAACTTCGAGCGGGCGTGAACGCAGGGCGCCGCTCCCCCTGCTCCTCCTGCTCCCCAGGCTAGATGGACGGGTTGTGCTGACACTTTTTTCCACCAGTTGTTTTTTTGACGTATCAATCTGTTTATGTAGCTGTATGAACGTGTTTTGTCCGACGGCAAGGGCGGTGTGTGCGGTGTGTGCTGTGCGGCCCCGCTGCCGCGCCTTTCTTCCGCACCTTTGCACCCGGCAGCGGGTCCTGCGCCGGTAATCCGTAGCCACGAGCGCAATACTCGGCCTTGTTCCTGCACGCAGGCATCCCTGGCTCCTCTGAGGGAGAAAAACGTCTCCCTTGCCAGCGTCCAGTCGGGTCTCAGACGTAGAAGGGGGCGCGTGGCACAGCGAGAGCCCGTCGGCCTGTGCAACGGACAACAGACAGGACGGTGCTGTGGCTGGTGTGTACAAAACTATGGGCTGTACGGTTTCATGTCCCAGCGGCAACAGAAGCTACAGGGAAAAGGGGGAGAAACAATGGTGGAAGTCAGTGGTCGGAAAAGGATACAAAAATCTATCTAAAAACAGTAGCGTCGCTTCTTCTCATGTGCCGCTTCCTCTCATGCGTCGCTTCTCGTCGCAACTGCCCCGCACACGCGCGCTCCCTTGTGGTCCGCGGCCGCGTCGCATTTACTTGAACTTCTTGCCAAACAAGATAACCTGCAACTGGTCGTACAAGGAAATGACACCGGCGCCGGCAACACCTCTCAAGATGTTGGCACCGCAGCCCTTGAACAAAGAGGCAACACCCTCGGCGGCAATAACCTTTCTGGCACAGTCGAGAGCACCGTTGTACTTGACAGCCTGGCCAGAGGTCATCATCATTCTTCTTCTGACAGTGTCCAATGGGTAGGAGGCGGTGGAGGCACCGGTGGTGACAGCCCAGCCCAACAAGAACGAAGCCAAGAACGAGCCCTCCAAGGGACCAACCAAGACAACGGGCTTCAACGAGTCGTACAAACCAAAGTACAAGCCTCTGTAGACAATGATACCAACGACGGATGGACCGAACCCTCTGTACAAGCCGGCGATACCGTCGGAAGCCAAGGTCTTCTTGTAGACGTCAAACAAACCGTTGAACTCTCTCTTGCCGTCGCCCTTGGACGACTTGGCGTCGTTGGCCAATCTGGTTCTGGCGTAGTCCAAAGAGTAGACAAAGAACAAGGAGGTGGCACCGGCCAAACCACCGGAGGCCAAGTTACCGGCAAACCATGGCCAGTAGCCCTCGGACTTCTTGAACCCAAACATGGCCTTGAACTTGTCCTTGAAGGCAAAGTTCAACGCCTGGGTGGGGAAGTATCTGATGACGTTGGCGGTGTTGCCTCTCCAGAAGGAAATGACACCCTCCTGGGCGGCGGTTCTTCTGAAGCACTCGACAATGCCGTCGTACTTGCGGGCCAATCTGCCCTGCTTGATCATCTCGTCCTGGTTCTGGATCAACAACTTGACTCTCTCGATTGGAGCGGCGGCGGTCTTGGAGACGGCGGCGGAAACACCGCCCATCATGAAGTCGATGAAGAAGGTGGACTTGGAATCGGTGGACATTGCGGGAAATATGAATAGGTTGGTGCACAGAAAGAGGCCTGGAGAGAGAAGGGAGGAAGGAAAGGAAAGGGAGGAAAGAAGAGAGAAAAGGAGAAGAGAAGGGAGGAAAGGGGAAAACTTTTTCACCGGCACTGGGAGGAAATCCAACGTTATTTATACGTTGGTGCTCCCTTCCCAGGACAGGAATTAGTGGTGCGCGAAAGCACACACACGCTGCGCAAGGTGCAGAGGAGAACGAGAGAGAAAAATTTCAGCCGATTTCTTCCTGCGGTTCAAACGAAGAAAAATTTTTTCCTTGTCGTTGGCGTCTACCACAGCGCCCGGGAACGGCGCGCTCTGATTGGCCAGCCGCGGGCGAAGGCTCTGCTGACTGTGCTGCGCTCTTTTTAGTGTCTCCTTTCTTTTTCTGTCCGTGCCTGCTTTCCCCTTTCCGGGCCACGCGCGGCGACAGTGGCCGCCGCGGAACGCAGCCGTGGCAGGGGCCGCGGAGCGGCCCAGGCGCCCACTAGGGCTGTCCATGTGGTGCGTTGCTTCGGCTTCCCCCCGGCTCTGGCTCTGACCCTGGCGGCCCCGGGGCACACGCTCTTTTTTCTTTGCGCTGTTCGCCAGACACAAAAAGGCTGCTGGCAGCGGCGCAGAGAAAGATTCCAGACACAGTTTTCTCAAGAAAAGACCGCAAACACAGGCTTGGGCCGTGGCCTCCACTGGTGCGGTCTTGTGCCCGCTTCTTCCGGTCGTCTGGCGGCGCCCGGACCGCGCGGGCGGGCTGTGCTGTGTGCCTCTTTGGGTGGGAGGGGGTTGGGGGGACGCGACCGCTCCGGCCCAGCTGGCGCTCCGACCCTGAGACCGTCAGTTACCCTCCTGCGCATCTCTTGGTGCCGTTTGCTGTCGGGAAGAAAAGTGTCTGTCGGAAATACTCCACCGGTTTGGTTTCTTTTTTGGACTAGGGAAATACACCGGGGATGGGGAGAAACAGAGGCGGGGAACGGAACAGACAGCAAGGGTAGGCGGCCCCATCGCATCGTGGCCACCGTCCGAGGGGCCGTCCAGGGGCCGTCTCGTCTAACCTTATGGCTGGCTATCCGTCACGAGCAATGTCGACCATGCGACGACACCCAATGTCGGCGCCTCCTCATCTTCCTTCCGATTTGCCGCGAAAAACGAAACAAAACACCTGTTCCCACTCCTCTTCCTCCACTCCTCTCCCCCCACACCTGACAAACATTCATGGCTTAATTGTACAAATTGTGGTTGTTCTTATAATATACACGCGCACCTCGGGCCCTCGCCACACACTACTGCATCGACGATACCCGCTTGCGCTCCAGGCTAATCTCCGAGATGTGTCTCTGGTTGGCACTGAAATCCTCCAACGGAATCTCCTCCGTCTGGATGCTCCTCGGCAACGACTCCTGGGTGGCACTCTTGTTGTTGTGCGTGCCCCCATGGTCGTTGAAGTAATTGTCGCTGCTCGTGCGCTTCCACATTCTCAGAATCTGGTGCTTCTTTCTCCGCAACGGCGACACGGTGATGCCCGGCGGGGGCGTGGGCGGCTGGTTGTAGTAGCCATGCCCCCCCGGGGCCGCATCGTCAAACCGGTCGAGCGCGGCCTTGCGGTCAAAACTCTCGTTGGACGACCCCAACGTGGGTGTCGTCATGGTGCCCGGGGACGACTTGGGCGACCCCGCGCGCGGCCCTCGGTCCCCATTCATGCTCATCCGGCTCACCACGTGGCTGGCATACGCACTGATCTTGACCCGGTCCGGGTCCGTGGGGTCGTAGTCCACGGGGTACGCGTCAAAGTCGCCGCGCTGCACGCACTCGCGGATCACGTCAATGTCGCGCGGCCAAAAGATGCGCTGCACAAAGTCGTAGAAGAACCGCGGGATGAGACAGCAGAGGATCCCCACAAACATGCACGCCCAGAACGCCGTCATGCCAAACACCTGCGGCGCTGCCTTGTAAAACTCCTGGGCGCTGAACACGGTGGTGGTCCAGAGGCCCGTCCAGATGAAGATGATCAAAATCGAGATTGCCACGATCAACGAGCTCAACCAGTCCCACCGGTACTGGTGGAACAAGATGTAGCAGTTGCACGAAATACACGCGATGCACGTCACAAGCACGCCCATCCAGAACCGGTGGTCCACGGGCCGCCCGTTCATCGACGCAAACCCCACCATGTAGAGCAAGTAGGGGAAAAAGAACGAGATCGCCGACTGGTAGAACCCATCCACGCAGTACCAGTAAAACTTGGCGTCGCTGAACTCGGTGCGCAAGATGCCCAGCCGGTAGATCTGGGGCACGAGCATCGACACCTTGGCGTCCACGTCCTGGTCGAAAATCCCAAGGAAGATCACCGGCAACGACGTGAACGCCAAGTTGTAGAACATCAAGTACGTAAACTCAAAGAGGTACGTCCCGTCAAAGTTGCAGTAGATCCCGTACCAGAACAAGGCGATGTTGAAAATGATGTTCTTGTAAAAGAAGCTGGGGATCATTTCGCTGAACCGCTTGTACGACCACCGGCCGTGCGTGAGCAAGAGCCGCGCGAGGAACCGAAACTGGCCCACGGCGTAGTCCGACGACATCACCGCCTGCCGGCCCTCCTCGCCGGCAATGCCCACGCCAACGTCTGCAGCCTGGATCATGGCCACGTCGTTGGACCCATCGCCGATGGCCAACGTCATCACGTCCAACGTGTCCTTGACCAACTTCACCACCGCCGCCTTTTGCGCGGGCGACACGCGGCAGCAGAGCACGGCGCGGCACTTCTTGCAGAGCAACAAGAACTTGCGCTTGGTGTCGGGGTGCAAGAGCGCGAGCTTCAACGCGTCGCCGTCAATGACAACGCCGAACCCCTCGTCGGGGGGGCTGTGGTCCTCGGCCTCCCGTTCCTGCTCCTCGAACGTGCCCTCCATGCCAAAGTGCTTGCGGAGGTAGTGTGAAATCACCGTGTCGATGGTCTGCTGCCCGCTGGCGTTATGGTCAAACGAGACCCCGGGGTTATCTCCTTCCCCGTACTGCGTCTTGATCACGAGCAACTCCATGTCGTTGCCCAACAAGTTGCACGAAAAGCCGATGTTGATGGCGGTCTCGACCTTGTCGCCCGTCAACACCCACAACTTGATCCCGGCATCGGCCAAGATCTGGATGGCGTCGGGCACGCCGTCCTGCAACCGGTCCTCAATGGCGGTGCCACCAAGCAAGACCAACTCGCGCTCAATCGAGTCGGCCACGGCCTCCATCTCGGCCTCGCGGTTCTCCAACGACGACGCGGCAACCTGGTGCCGCTTGTTCCACTCGACATACTGCGTCCACGTCAACTCGCGCTCGGCAATGCAGAGCGTCCGCAACCCCTCGGTGGCGTACTCCTCGAGATGCTGCGACGTGGCCTCAAGCAAGTCCGGGTCGTTGCCCGTCTTGGACAACCGGCCGTATATAACCGAGTCGGCGCCCTTGCAGATTAGCAAGGCGCGCGGCTCGTCGCCGGGCCCGTCGCCGGGGATCTTGACGATGGCGCTCATCCTCTTCCGCGTCGAGTTGAACTCCAACGTGTTCAACACCTGGTACTCCTGGGTCACGCCATGCACGTCCACCAACACCCCGCGCTTGGTGGTGCCCTTGAAGTTGAACCCGAGCGACCGCGCCGTGCCCACGAGCGCCGCCTCGTCCGGCGACTGTGCCTTCAAGAGCAACTTGTGCGGCTGCTTGGGGTCCTGCTCCGTCAACACCGAGTGGCACAACGCCAACGACAACATGAAATGGCGGTTCGCCTGCGCCTGCGCCTCGCCCTTGGCCCCGTCCAAGTCGCCCACAAAGTCGGACGACACAAACGTGATCTCGTCGTCGTAGGTGCGGTTCTTCAGGATCGTGGCCAACCTCGCCACCATCTCCTCGCGGTCGCGCCTGATCAACTCGCGCTCGCGCGCGCTCTCGGCGTCGGTATCCACGCCCTGCCGCTTGCGCAAACCGGCAAGCGCCTCCGTGTACGCCCGCCCGTACGACACCCCGTTGATGGTGCACTTTTTAAACTCCATGAGGTTCTGCGTCAACGTGCCCGTCTTGTCGCTGAAAATGTACTCGATCTGGCCCAAGTCGTCGGAGATCGACCACGACTTCGGGGTGCACGGGAAATCCAAGCGCGCGTAGTACATGCCCACGTCCGAGTAGATGAAAAACGCCTGCGCCGTCTTGATGATCTCGATGGTGATGTAGAGCGAGATGGGCACCAACGACTGGTACAAGATCAACGCCACAAAGAACCCCACGAGCCCATTCACCGCGGGCGAGCCGGCAATGGTGCCAAACTCGAAAAAGTCGCGCGACGTGCCCACCCGGCGGTAGTAGATGCCATTCACGAGCCCCGAGATGAAGCAGATCACAAACAACAAGATGAAGTTGAGCAACACGTAGTAGTTCAACTCGCGCGACATCCGCGACTGCTTGGTGGGGGTGATGCCGGCGTTCAACATGATCTTGGTGTCGTCGCCGGTGAAGCCCACAACGCCAATGACCCACCTGGTGTTGCGCAACGAGCACCCGCGCAACAACAAGTTGTTGATGGTGATGGCTTCCTGCGTCTCCCGCCCCGTCTGCTTCGACACGTACTCCAACTTGCCCTGGTACGAGTACAAGTTGGCGTGCGGGCCCTCGGAGTCGATCTGGAACGCGCGGCCGACCAAGTCGTCGGCCCTCGTGATCCTGTCCTCGACCGACGAGTACTTCAACGCCTGCTTCACCTTCAAGTTGGTCTCGCCGTCGAGGTTCTTGGTCTCGACAAAGCAGCAGTTGTCGTCGTCGCTGGTGGCAAGGATGATCATGTCGGCAGGGATCTCCTCGTTGTTGTAGACGCGCAACACGTCGCCCACCCTGACGTCCTTCCAGTACTTGCGCGCAAACTTGAGTGTCTTGTGGCGGAACGCGTGCGACTCGCGCCGGTTCTGCTGGAACGACTTGCGCAACGTGTCGCTGAACGGGTTGGGCCCGGAACCGCCAGCAACACCGAGACTGTCGCCCTCTCCCCGGCTGTCGCCGTAGTCCAAGGACGGGCGCGCCGAGCCGGCGTCGCTGTCAAACGACCGCCGCGCCGGCTCCCCGCTGTCGCCGTTCTCCTCGTTGTACCTCTGCCTGATCTTGTTGGCTCTCCCTTCCTTGGTCAAGTTCCGCTTGGACGCGCCCCAGAACCGGATCATAAGCCGCGTGTTCCACTTCTTGAACCGGCGCCACAACGACACCTGCTCGTCGTTCACGTTGCGGTTCACGTAGCGGTACCCGCTGCCGTCGTCGCCAACCTGCGTCAAGATATGGGTGATCTGGTTGTTCACCTCCAAGTCGGTGACCGTCCGTCGCGAGTCCTCAATGGCATCCTTGATGGCGGTGATGATGACAATCACAATCAAGGGCACCGCCGCCAACACGGGGCTGGGCACGCCAAAGATCTGGAACGCGCCCAAGATGATCAACGCGAGGAAATAGATGTTGGCGATGTTGTGCAAAAACTGGTGCGAGATGTTCTTGGGCAAGAACGAGATGGGCGTGTACTTGGTGGTCCGGATCTTGTTGCGCGGGTACTGCGTGACGGGACTGCCCGTCTGCGGGTCAACAAGCTCCTCGGGGAGGTCCTTGTTGAACACGATCGACCGCTTCTCCTGCTTGCGGCTGCGCGCGTCGGCCACGTCGGGGTCCACAAAGTCGTCCGAGTCGCGTCTCGTCTCGGGAAAATCGACGCTGTGCGTGTTGGGTTTCCTGATGGACGCCAACCGGCCGCGCAACGACCTGTGGCTGGGGTCTTTGCCGCCACCGCTGCCGTTGCGGCTGCCGCCGCGGCTGCCGCTGCTGTCGTGGTGGGGATGTAGGATCTTCTTGAGCGTCAACGACCGGCTCACGTTTTCCTTCTTGGGCCGGCCCTGCTTGTTGCGCGTGGTGCCCCACCGGTGTCTCTTTGTGCGCGCATCCTGGTGGTTGGGGTCGTCGTAGTCGTCGCCACCGCCGCCAAGATCGTCGCCGCTGCCGCCAAGGTCGCGGGTGTCCTCGCCCACGGCGTAGTCGCCGCCCTCCTTTTCCTGCGCCGCCGAGCGCGGGCCATTATAGACCTTGTCCTCCAAAATGACATCCTGCTGGTCCAAAAAGGGCGAGGTGGTGTAGGCGTGCGCGCTGCCTCCGCCCAGCGACGATGTGCTGGGCGGGGTGGCATCGGGTAGCTTGAACCGCAAGGACGGTTTGCGGCCGCTGTCGAACCGCGACGCGTCCAGCACGGGAGTGGGCGGGACCGAGGTGTCCGATAGCGCGCTGTCTATATGGCCGCCGCTGCTGCCGCCGCTGCTGCCGCTGCTGCCGCCGCGCGCGCCATCGGCCGGGAAATTGGACTGCGGGAACTGGTCCATGGTGGGGGACTGGACAATGGAGGACGTGTCCTCAAAGCTCTCGTCCGGGTCGCTGAACGGGCTCTTGGGAATCTTGCTGCCGGCCATGGATGCTCAGCTGTGTGTGGGAAAAGAAAAAACCTGGGCGGACTGGTCCTTTTGGATCTCTGGTGCTGCCTGATCCTCTATAATGGGTGGGTGGGAATAGTTCCGGACACCTGTAAAATGGTGGTGCTTCGAGCAATTGGATAAGCCAGCCAAGGGGTGGTGGTGGTTGTTGTTGTTGTTGTTGTGGTGGTGGTGGTGGTGGTGGTGGTGGTGAAAGGGGGATCAGCGTGGGAGGTAGCAAAGCGGTGTGCTGGAAGGAAAGAAAATTTTGTGGTTGTCTGCTGCGTGGCACTCTCCGGAAAAGAGAATCTTTTTTCTTCTTACTAATACGGAACAAACACGGAGTCACGAAAATTGAGGCAGAAAAACTCGGCTCTTGGCTCGGCAATAACGGCTGGCAGGGAAGGGGAGGGAGAGAAACGCACAGCAGAAAGCAAGGGGAAAAAGGTGCGTGTCTTCTTTTCTGGCGGGCAGGGGTTGCTGGTGTCTGCCGAGAGCACGGTGCTGTAGAAGGGAGGGGAGAGAGGGAGGAGCTGAAGGAGGTGTGGTCGATGGGAGAGTACAAAGAAAGGAAAGGGGTGGCAGAAAAAGGTTGGCGCGACGGGAAGAAGCGGTTATATACCTCCCGCTTGATTTTCCCCTGCTTTCTTCTTTCTGTGGCACTAACTAGTGCCGGGCCTTCTTGCGTGGGTGGCCACAGCAGGCGGGGACCACCGCTGGGGACGCTGCAGCTGGCCGGGCCTGCGTCCCCCATGCCCTTAGCAGCATTGTCTTTCTTCTGGAGCTGCACCGAGGGGGAAGGGGAGGCGGCCTGTTGGTTCGGCCTCTGCGCCCCAGAGCCAGCCAATGAACAACGGTTTTGCCCCAGAACGATTCTGCAAGGAAAAAGGCAAAAATCTTAAACCAGGAAAACCTGGCAGGCCAAAGAGCAAGTGCGCCGGAACGGGGAACAGAGGGGCCATCCTCAGGGCCATAGGCCCCAAGCTGTGCTGCCCCACCTCCTTTCCTTCTGCTCCTCCTGCGCCTGCGCTTGCCGTGCCACGCTCTTTGCCCCCTTGTGGTCGTCCTTGAAGCGCCGTCTTGT
This sequence comes from Zhuliangozyma boniae, assembly GCA_002094185.1. NCBI lineage: Eukaryota > Fungi > Ascomycota > Pichiomycetes > Serinales > Debaryomycetaceae > Zhuliangozyma > Zhuliangozyma boniae. The sequence continues at coordinate 39,185 of MXQC01000077.1, read as the reverse complement.
ACAAGTTGGCGGCGCGTGTGCTTCTGCCCTAGAAACAACGGCGGTCGGAAAAGCGCCAGATCCTCCTTTTCAGTTCTCGGGCTTTTCCAAAGGGGGCGTGCGCGTTGGCTAAGTCCATTACCGCCGACGCCGGTCCGGCCACCGAAAGCCAGGGGCGGCGCAGTGAAGCCGAGAGACGTGCTGGGTTGCGGACAAGGGCAGGCCAGGAACCTACGGGGGAAGGCACGCGTGCGCTTCCGTGTCAAGGACTGGCTGGCTGCCTCCTATATCTGCTGCGTGGGGTCCGGGACTTGGGCTGATGTGCGATTTTCGGCCGTAAAAACGGCTTTCCCGCGCTTTTAATCTCGCAGGGTGGTGAAGCTGTGCTCCATCCTTCGGACTGGCAGGGCAGGTGGGCTGGTGGAGGGCGAGCTGTTGGCGCTGCGGCCACGGTACGAGCTTTGCTGCCGTTGCTGCTGCCGTTGCTGCCGCCGTTGCTGCCGCCGTTGCTGCTGCCGTTGCTGCTGCCTGGTCCCGCGAAAGGCCCCACAATGACACCCTCTGCGTGCGCAAGGCACGGGGCAGGCACAGACGTCCTCTCCTCTGGCCACGGCCAGGGCCCCAGCCCCCACTCCCACTCCCCTCCTGCTCCGCCCCGGCGCACCGTCACGGTACTGTACACTTGTGCATATCTACATTTCTACACACGATAAAAAGGGGGGACGCCAAATATGGCGCGAGCACCAGAAACCACAGTGGTTCTTCGGTGGCACCTCGGTGGTGGCTCGGAAGAGTCCTGCAAGCGCCCTGGCCCCTCAGCCCGTCTTCGCCGCGGCGTACTTGGCCGTCCACTCTCTTGCCACCTCAATCGCCTTTTTCTCGTCGCTCTTCCAGTCATCCGCCACGTCGTTCGCCAAGGGATCGTCCGGGTTAGGCGCGCCCAAGAGCGCCTGGATGCTCAACAATATCGTCCTGATCTGCAACGCGGGCGACCAGTTGTCCTTCAACACGTCGAGGCAGATCCGGCCCAATTTATCGATATTGGGATGGTAGATCTTGGTCAAAAACCGCACCTTGGGCGCACACATGGGGTAGTCGTCCGGCAAATAGAGCTCCAACTGGAACACGCCGTTGGCGTAGGGCGACTGGGCGGGGCCGTCGACCGTCACCTCAAAGTGCCGCAAGTTGTCGTCGGAGGGGGTGGCGGTGATCCCGGGCACGGGGTCGCTCACCAACCGCTCTGTTTCCTTGATGATTCTCTTGGATAGGGATGCCATGGTCAAAGCACAGGGGAGGCTGTTGCGGTGGTGGTGGAGGGGTAGGTTGCTGATCTGGGGGCGTTGTTATCGTAGCCACCACCCATTTTTTGTCTTTTCTCCCGGTCTCTCCCATGCCTGACTGAAGTTGGGCGGAGGAGAAAGTCGTGTGCGGGTTAACCAAGGAAACGGGAGAAGCCGACAAGAAAAGAGCAGAGAAGAGCAGGGCAGAAAAGAGCAGGGCAGAGTACAGCAGGGCAGAGTACAGCAGCACAGAAATGCCCACGACACAACCACCCGCGGGTCTGCCCATCGCCCACAAGATCGTTGTGGCGACGGTATCCGCCATCATCGGTGTGTGGTTTGCCAACCGGTACATGCCCGAGCAGCACAAGCTTTTCAGCTACCGGCAGTTTTCGCCCGAGGAGACAGCGGCGCGACGTAGGGCGGGGCAGACGGGGTTCTCGATCCGCGTCAAGGAGAGTGATACTGGCGACGCTGTGGCGGACCTGTTGAGGCTCAACGAGGAGGAGGAAACAAGGTTGCAAGCGTACCAGCGCGAGCAGGGGGAGACGTTGGCGTCGATCAACGTGCCCCCGGCCAACAACGAGACGTTGGAGTCCGACTTGGTGCGGCCCGACATGGATAAGTACAAAAGGGGGGCAACGGGGGGAGACAGGGGCGCGTCGCCGTCGGAGGGAGCAACAAGGTCGTGGTGGTCATGGAGGTGACGGAACAAGAAAACTGTACATAGAAGGAAGCCCAAACCAACGGTGAATGGACATGGTCGGGGGAAACGCATGCGTATCAGGGATAGGGACATGGGCCACTCCGTATCTGGCCTCGGCCCCTCCCTCTCTCAGTCACAAGACAGCTAGGTGTGCGTCGGGGCAATCCGACCCCACCTCTAGCTTCTCTTCTCTCTCCTTTCGTTGCGGTGCCCCCCTCTTCCCACACCGGCGATAACGTCTGCGTTGAAGCCGCTGCTGCCCCGCTGGTCCCGCTGGCCAATAGGGCAAGAAAGGAAAAGAGTAGCAGGGTGTTGGCGGGGAAGCGGGGAGGGCGCGAGAGGCTCGGGAAACCTGAAGCCGGCTCCTGTGCGCTTATTGTTGTCGCAGCGACCCAAAAGTGGAGGTGCAAAGGCGCCGTTGACGTCACCGCTGTACCCGCTCTGCCACCTGCCTCTCTGCCTATGTGGCCAGACGGCGCGTCCGTCCTTCCAGACGGCTCCTCCCTCCTTCCAGACGGCTCCTCCCTCCCGCTTGTGCCACCGCACGAGCCCTAGGATGACGTATATTGCAGACGCGTTCTGGCGTGCCTGCACGACCCGCGGTAGAAATAGCCATAGAAAGAAAAAGGAGTGCAGCATAAATTAGAGTGGCCGGCGGGTTGCCCCTCACTTGGGCCCGCCCGGTGCAGGCGCCTAGCAGCGACAATGGCTTACACAAATGGGAGGGAAACGGACATAATAGAAGCAGCGGATTAACGAAAATAATCCGTCGTTTGGCAGACGAGGGGGCACCGGCTGTAGCGGTCGTGGTGGCCGTGGTGGTGGCGCGCCTGTTCTTCCTGTCCACACAGTCCAGCGCACCTCGTGGTCCCGTGGGTGATGGGGCGCGGTGCGCAGTTCTGCGGGTCAACCACTGCGGCCCAACAAATGCACAAAGCACAAACACTGACCTGAAATCTCCCACGGCGAAAAAGAGACTGGGAGGAAAAGAGGCTTAGCGTTTCTCAGTATATGCTCTACAGCAGGGGAAGGGGGACAGCGCTATTTTCTGTGTGTGCTTGGGGTGGCACTTGTCTGGGGCCCGATTTTGTGTGGCAATTTGTGGCTATTGTTGGTCGCTATTGTTTGGCGGAGGCGGGATGAGCACCGTGGGACGTTGGTGGGTTGGTGGGTTGGTGGGTGTCCTTGTGGCCACGGTGAGACGCCGCGCCCGCGGACCATACACACTCACACGCTCTCCTCTCCGTGTGTGCTTCTACGGTTGCTGCGGGGTGAATAGGAGATGGTGAGCGTGGGCTTATGTGAAACACGGCAGGCGGCTCAAAAGGCGGAGACTGAAACAACGGGACTAGAACAGCGGGGCATCGCACGTTTCCCCTCTCTGCTCTCTGCTCTCTGCTCTCTGCTCTCTGCTCTCTGCTTTCTGCTTCCTCATAGCATTTACCTTGCTTGGCCCGCAAATCGTTTTTATTACCCCTCTTTGAAATGCTCCGCCGCCTCAGTCGGCAGGTGCCTTCTCCTATTCCTGCTGTTCCAGAAGGCGCCGCGACCACGCCAGGCTACCCAGAAAGGCGAGGGCAGTGCACTTTGCGACGAGACAGCCCCGGCCACGCACAGGGCCGCCACCCCCGGCCAGCGTGTGGGAAGGGCCCCCGCCAAGCGTGGCGGGCGATGGTTGGGTTATGGGCCTCCTGGGTAGGAAGGGGGCATGTCACACAAAGCGTGGGAGGAGAAGGAAAGCGGAGAACCCAGGCTGAAACTCGTGGCCTAATTAGGCCAGGTTGGCCTAATGGAGAAGTGAAACAGCAACCTCCACCAGAGCGGCCCACAAGGTGGAGACTGCCATCTGAAATGCGCACAAAGCGAAAGTAGTGTACAAAAACCCTTCATCGTAAATAGCCCACGCAGAAATATGCTTTTCCTCCTTTCCTGCAAATTAGCTGCATGATAAGAAAATAACCCCTCTATGCAGGACACCAGGCTTCGAGCGGGGGAAGAGGGGCACCCGGAGGAGGAGTTAAGAGACGCAGCGGAGGAAAGGCAAAGGCAGGGGGCAGAGAAGGAAGTCTGCCAGCGAGGCCTCGACAGCAGGAGGACAACGGGCGGGGAAAGGTACGGCGGCAGCAGGCAGAGAAAAGAGACAGGGAGGCAATAATGAGTGTGTGTGGGGGGGGCGGGCGGAGTCTCGGGAACCTGCCTCGAGTTTCGTGCCAGTGCCCGTAGAGCCACCACCACCACCACCACCACAACCACAACCACAACCACAACCGCAACCACCACCATAAACACGAACACAAACCCCGCACGCAGCCAGTTGGAGTGTGCGCATTTCGTGCCGATCTCACCACTTGCTTATTGTACGCGCCATGCACACCAAACCTTGTTTTCCCAGCTGCGCCCAAAGTGCGGAGTATTTCCCTCGGTCTGATTGGCCAAGCTCTGTTCTGTCCATCCCCACTGGACGAAGGGAAGCAGAGCAAGGGTTACCTGTTACAGCCCAAAAGCGGAGACACTGTCCCTGTTTGGCGGTTATGGTTCTGCGTTTCCCGCAAAGAGGAGCGCCAGGCCCGCCTGCTCACCACGCAGAACAGACACGCTGCCGCCGCTACTGCTACAGCCATCTACACGCTGTGCTTTCAAGCGCGGGTTGCGGTGTCTTCCCAGCACTCTTGCCGCTCGTGGGCGAGCTGTCCTCCCCCCATCGTGAAATTGGCTGACCACAGCCTGAAAATGAGGCAGAAAAAAGCAAAGGGGGTGGAAAACGGAATAGTCACATCCTTCTAGACCTGCCGCCGCGGCGACTAATTAGGCAGGTGGAGTTCGTATCGCTGGCAGTAGCAGGGGAGAAAGAAGAAAACGGAGATCGCTACCGAGTTCCAAGTGGGATGGGCCATCTCTCTTTCTCTCCATCTCGCCGTCTCGCCGTCTCGCCGTCTCGCCCTCGCCCCCGCGCGCTCCCTCCCCCTATTCGTGTGTGCTGCTGGCGGCTTCGAGAGGGGAGACTCCCGCCCTCTGGCCAGGCCGCACCTCGGTCTTCTTGGCCCTTCAACAATGGTTCTGGCGCCAAATATCACATGGCGCGCTCGGTTAACAGGGACCGGGGAGCAACAATAGAAGCATGCCTAAACCGTCCACCCCTTCTCCTCTAGACGGGCCGTCCTCTTCTTTGTCCTTGGTGAGGGGCAGTGGGAAGGAGTGGAGACGGAGCGGAGAAGGCCAAGGACAAGGCGCAAAGCGTCTGTGGAGCAAGAGGAAAAAAGGGGGCGCGGGGTTGGGGTGCGCTCCAGAGCGAAAGGAACGAAGGAGACACAAAAGCAAGGTGGTGGGACTGGAATGTGGGGTAGGCGGGAAATAGACTATATGCAGTCCGCATACATTTTTCCTTTTCTTTGTTCGGTTCTGCTGCATAACCTGTAAAGAGAGAGGGGACTGCACATGGGTCTTTTGCATGTTGGCGGGAGACAGCATCTGGCACGCTGGCGAGAATGCTCCCGAGTGGAGTCGAGAAAAACCCTAATCCGTCTTGCTGCCCCTGCTGGTCGCCACGGCCCTCCAAGCATTCCCGGGGCGGGGCGGGGTGAGCGCGGAACCCTGGGACAAGAGGCCCAGGGCCGGGTGGAGACACACATCTGCGGTGGTTATGAGCAGGTCTCTGTGGGAGAGACAGGAGTGCCTTATCTCCGCCTGGCCCGTCGCCCTGCCTTTTTCTGGGTGCAGCCGCCGGCCCAGCTGCGACGGCGCGTCAATCGTTCGTATGCGCGCAGAACGACCACCCGGAGTTGACACAAGGACTGGAAAGGGAAATTACACCAGCGCCAGGGATCGGCAATGGGGGCAAAAATTACGCCCACTCCGCTCCAGCTGGCGGTCGTCGTGTTGCTGGGAAGCTGGTCTGTCTCCCGCGTGTGCGCCCGCCCGCTGTTTACACCTTGCCCTGTCTGAGTAAGCTGGGCCCGGGGCGGTGTGCCTTGGGCGCACAAAGAGAGAAAAGCACTCTGTTGCGCAACACACAATGGCGGGACTGTGCGACACATGACGCACTCCCGTGTGGTGGATTAGCCGGCGCCATGTCCACTTTTGACGGGCAGTAAAAGAAACCAGAGCACTAAAGTGGGAGGAGGGAGGGCGGGGCACAAAAGCCCACCATCAATTTTTGTGCGTCTGGTACAAAACACCACCTTCCCCATTAGGAAGGAAAACACAGCCAGGGAACAATGGTGCACAACCAGAGCCAACTGCGGTCGGGGGAGGTGAAAAGCCTAACGAAATAGCCTCGTTTCCATCTGACTGGACAAGGCCCGCAACGACGGGGGAGGAGGCGGCACCACCTCCTTTCCAGGCCAGTCTCTGTTCCCTCCTCCCTCGCCCTTGGCCCGGCGCTCGCTATCGGCCGCCGCGTGCGTTAGGCGCGCGAGCGCATAGGCTTGGCCGCCCGTCTGGTGCCGCGCAGCACATACCCACCCACCCACTCTTGCTTCGTGAACAGCGAAAAGACAAAAAAGAGGCGGAGAGTGAGGGGAAGGCACATTTCCTTCTAACTCCGCTTTCCACCTCTGCGGCTCCCAAGAAAAAGAAAAACTAGACGTAACCCATAGAAGCCATAAATTGCTTCTGGGGAATAAGCCCTCGCCAGCCGTTGTAGGGTGCGGTTGAAAGCGGGGGGTGGAGAGAGGCCAAGAGGCCAAGCTGGAATGGCGGGAGGGGGGGCGAGCTGGAATGGCGAGAGGGAGGAGCCAAGCTGGAATGGCGAGAGGGAGGAGCCAAGCTGGAATGGCGAGAGGGAGGAGCCAAGCTGGAATGGCGAGAGGGAGGAGCCAAGCTAGAATGGCGAGAGGGCAAGGGGAAGTGTTGGAGCAAGGGGGTGTTGGAGTAAGGGGGTGTTGGAGTAAGGGGGAACACGGGACAAGCAACATAACCACACAAGACACCGCCAAAACCTTGTTACCCCCCTGTTCCCTGTTCTACCGTGTGCCCTTCCCTTGGTGCACAGCTACCGCCATCACCTCCTCTCGTTGAAAAGCGGAGTAAAGGAGGGAGGGAGACCCACAGAGGAAGGCGTGGAAAACAAATAGGCAGCAAAGGCTAAAAGCTAAAACGTGAAGCAGCGCGAAAATACACACAAACAGGAACAGAAATTCCACCGGGGAGATGCCGTGAGGGGAAGAGAGGGGCAGGGTGGAGGCAGGTCACGGTTGGTTTGTAGTGGACGGCACGACGAGAAGAGGAAGGCGACGGGGAAAAAATATTCCCACACAAAGTGAAATTGGGCCCGGTGCACGCACACGCACAGCAGCAATCAAACGGCATATTCCCTGGCAGGAGGCGTGAACCACCACCTCCTCCTCCGCCTCCTCGCGCAACTTTCTGTTGGGCGTGTCAACACCAGGGCGGCGCTTCTTGGTGACAGCCAGCAGCCAAGAGCGCCAACAGCCAACACCATCGTCGTATTAAGCCGCATTCGCTCTCCAAACACTTACCCAACCTAAACAGGCAACATAATTGCACGGAAACGTAAACATCTCACATACGGAGTTTCACCCAGGACGTGAGCTCTGCACTCTCCTCTTTGTGCCCGCCGCCCCCCTCCCGCTTCTTGGGCTCCCACCTCCTCCACGTAGTCCAGCTACTCCTCCTTTCCACTAAACCTTGTTCCTCCTGCCCTCTCCCCTTTTGTGGCTCGTGGTGACAAAGATGAAATTTCCAGCTGCCTGTCTTTTGTCCCACATTTAAGTTATTGCCTAAACAGGCAAGTGGGTTGGGCGTCGCCAACAATGACGCGTTTTCTCAGCCCAGCGCTCTCTGGTTGGGAGCCTGCCGCCGGCTTTGTGCAATCTCCGGCGCACAAACAATGCTGGGGGCAGAAGTAGCTTTTTCTCCTCACTGGCGCCCACTTGGGATATGCGCTGTAGCTCATTTGCCTATTTAGGCAAAGAGATTGGAATCAAGCTTCGCTTCTCCTCTTCCTCCTCCTCCGCCATTGTCTCCCGGTCTCCCTCCTCCCGCTCCTGCCCCTCTTCGTCCACCAGAGCAGTTGACACAAAAGCCGGCACAAGGTAAGGAAAGGTTTTTTTACCTTTTTTCTGCCTTTTTCTGCTCCACCTTTCTTGTTTCGTGCGTGGATATTGTTGTGATGCCCCTCCCCGAGTATGCCACACAATATCGACACACAGTATGCTCCCAGCCCATTAATAGACCTATTTGGGTGATTTGGGGGCCACCAGGAACATCCCATCTTGGGTATATAAACCTCATCACTTTTCCTCTCTGGGATATTTTTCAGACTTCTCCCATCTGCACCAGGTACCGCCATAACCTCAAGCAACCCTTATACCCATAAGCAGTAATAACTACTAGCAACAGTCTGCCACTGCTAACACGCTGCCCACCCGATAGCCACTCCAGGATACCCCCACCCGTGCTGCTACTAGCATACCCCACTGCTACTTATACCCCCCCTTCCCCCACACACCCGCAATGAGTTCCGTCGCTACTGTGTTGCCACCAGCCAACGGTAAGAAGCTCTGGAGAGTCAAGACCGTGGCCAAGAGCGCCGCCGGTGCTGGCACCGGGTCGGGCCCCAGCGGCAAGAAGGGCTCCACGTCGTCGCAGACGTCCATGGAGTGCTTGAACAACTCGCTCAGGATCTCGGCTGCCGCGGCCAAGTTCACCATCAAGAGACCCCCCTTGAGAAGACCCAAGAACAAGCCCGGCAAGCCCAAGAGCTTTGTGTTTGTCGACTTGTCGCCAGTGAAGGCGGGCGAGGACGCCGAGGACGCCGAGGAGGACGCCCAGACAAAGGAGGTTGCCGCCGCCGCCGCCGCCGCCGCCACCGCTGCCGCCGCCGCCATCGGGCAGTTGCCATCGCCCACCATGTCGGAGGACTCCACCTCCACCAGCTTGTTTGACGTGCCCTTCAGCGAGTCGTTGTTGTCGGCCTCTGACGACGACGCCATCTTCTCCAACCTCGAGCAGTCGTGTGCGGGCACACACTCTCCCTTGGAGAACTTGGGCTTGGGCATCATGAACATGGAGATCAACTGGAACACCCCCCAGCAGGTGCAGCAGCCCCCACAGCAGCAGCCCCCCGCCGCCCCTCAGCAGGTGTCCCAGCAGGTGCAGCAGCCCCAGCACGACTTTTTCTCGCAGCAGTTGTTGGGATACCAGCAGGCCATGATGCAGCAGCAGTTGCAGATCCAGCAGTTGCAGCAGCAGTTGCAGCAGCAGTTGCTGTGCGCCCAGCCACAAGAAGTGCACCAGCACCAGCAGCACCAGCAGCACCAGCAGCACCAGCAGTTGGCGTCGCCATTCCAGGAACCAACCAAAAAGAGGCTCTCGCCCAAAACTGCCGCCGCGGCCCAGTTCCAGTTCAAGACCTACAAGCCCAAGGCGCACGCGCGGTCTGCCTCGGAGTCCTGCATCAGAAAGGTGCAGCACGCCAAGAAGCACGCACGCGCCATGTCTGTGTGCATGACCCCCAGTGTTTCTGTCGCTGCCTCTGCCCCAGCTCCCGCCCCCGTCCAGGGCTTCGCTGCTGCCATGCAGCACACCGACTCGGTGCTCTCGGACTGCTCGGACGTGAGCTTGGACAGCTTCATGATGCTCAACGAGCAGATCAGCATGCAGTTGGACGCGCTCACGCCCCAGTCTGAGTACAGCGGCGACGACGAGGCGTGCTCGGAAGGCGCCAAGAAGCACGACTACTTTCCCATGGTCGAGGACTTTTTGCTAAGGCACGGTGCTGATGACGTCTTGTTTGCTGGCTACTGAATGGTTTTTTCTTTGGTTCTATGGTTTTCTCTGTTTGCTTTCTGGTTTTTGATATACCCCCGTTTCTTGATACCCTTTTCACCATGCACGGCCGATCCCTTCTTGGCTGCCCACCTGCACACACAAGCAAAACACCTTCGGTTTTTCCACTTTCCGCCCCTGTGGCCCTACATTTCCCCCATTCTTGACGATTCCATTTGCCGCCCTTTCATTTGCCGCCCTTTCATTTGCCGCCCTTTCGGTTGTGCACGGTGCGCTGCGCGCTGTGCACTGTGCGCTGTGCTCTTTTCTATTTATTGTGTGTGTTAGTTAGTTAGCAAGATCTGTCTGCCCACCATCACTACTGCGGCATAGAAGCCACGTTTCTCTCCCTCGCGTCGTCTCCGCACACTGCCCCTGTTTTGGCTCGCTTCTCTCTCGACACTTCCTATTCAGGCAAATGATCACCAATAGAGTGCAAACGCATGGGAAACAATCGCACCCCCCCCCGCACTCCCCGCATCTGCAGGCCCAGCCATCGCGATAAGAGCCCTATTGTTTACGTTTCTTTTCAATCGGGACAGCGTCAAGGGGGCAGGGGCAGGGCTAACGAGAAACAGCACTGGCGTCTTTTCCGCTAACTCCGTGGTTTTCCCAATCGGGTAAACGGTGTGTGTTGCGGGGATAGAAGGGAACCAATGCGTGGGAAAGACGAAACGACTCTTTTGCGAGGGAAGGGAGGAAAAGAACACATCCTCCACCGTGCTGTCCATTGATGTTATTTTTTATTCTTTGGGTCCCCTGCCCCGGGACCCGTCCCTTGCGGAACACCACTCCCCTCTCCCCCTCCCACCTCCCTGGTCTCAGGGTGCCTACTTGGGAACGCCTGCAAACAAACTAGCAGCCTACTGTGGCAGACGGCCTTTGCCCTCTTCACATGCTATCTCCTGCCGCCCCGCACCCTCCCCTTCAAGTGGATCCTCTTGCCCCTGGCCTTCTTCACTGGCACTTGCGGGGCAGGCGGGTACACCCTGGTGGCGTTGGCCTCTCCCTCGGTGACCACGTTGACCACCTCGCCCACCTCGGGGGACAGGGTCTTTTCCGGCACCTCCTCCCGCTCCACCTCCACGTACTGCGGCTTCTTGTGCGGTCTCACCACGGCCACATAGTCATTCGGCTCCTGCGGCGCCACGTAGTCGTCCTGGTCCTCCGTGAGCATGCACTGCTTCCGCGCCTCCACCGTGAAGCTGGTGGTGCGGCAGTACGCCAGCTCGTCTGGGTAGGTCGCCAGCTCGGGCTCCGCCCACCGCGCCTCGAGCCGGCGGTACAACATCCGCGTCTCGGGCACGTCGCGGATGCGCTCGCTCGCCCTGTGCCACCACTCGGTGTTCAAGCTCGCGTCCGGCGGCCACTGGTGCTCCGGGTCGTACGCCTCGCGCGCCGAGTACCCAAGCTCCCACTGCGGCTCGGCCCCGTCGTTCCTGAACGTCTTGTCCAACCTGGTGTAGTACGTGAACGCATTGACAATGCTGAAGCTCCCGCTGTCGACGGCGTAGTACCGCCACGCGGGGTTGAGCCCGGAGTACGGGCTGATCGAGGGCCCCACGAGCGCGTGGCTGATGGCCGCCGACAACTCCTTGGCGTCGGTGCCGTCGCCGCCGTACTGCACCATAAACGTGTCCTGCTGCACAAAGCCAAAGAAGATGGCCGCCACCACCCTGGGCGAGAAGCGCGCCACAATCTGGGCAAAGATCTTGGCCGGGAGGGGCAACGCCTGGTGGCTCGGCGGCAAGTGCGCCAAGATCCACACCCGCTGGTGGCGGCGCTCGGCGTCGAGCAACTGGCCCACAAGGAACTCCCACACCCCGTAGGCGTCGGCCGAGAGGGTGTCGGCAAACACGTAGAGGTTCTTGGTGTTCCACACGTTGGAGTTGAGCGACACGATCTTGAGCCCGCGCGGGGTGACTAGCGAAAACCCCACGCGCGAGTACCGCACCTGCTTGGACACGTCGTGGCCAAGCCACCCGAGCTCCAGCCACAAGTCGGCGGCAAAGTCAAACTGCCACTGGTACGCGGCCGCCTGCTCCGTGGCGCTGGCCGGCGGCAACTGGTTGATGGGGAAAATGTCGCGCACGCCAAACGTGGGCACCACGGGCACGTCGTCCAAGTAGTGGCGCAACACCCGGTAGCTCTTGTCCTGCGCCTGCAACACCTGGCGCTTGCTCAAGAACGGGCGGTCCGAGTGGTCGACGGTGCCGCCCGTGAAAAGGGCAAACTCAAACGACAAGTGGTTCTGGTGCATGTCGCGCACGCACAGCATGGTGCTGTTGAGCAACAACGCGGGCGTGTCGCACCGGTACTCGCCAAACTGGCGCGCCGGCGCCCAGGTGGGCCGCGTGTTGCGCGTGATGTCCAAGCGCCGGCCCTTTTCAAAGTGGTTGCGGCGGTAGCTGCTGTCGTAGAAGCCCGTGACGTCGAGCGTGTCGTCGTGGAGGGTGCCGGCGGGCGCACGCTGCGCGTTGTTCTTGCAGTGGGGCGAGCAGCAGAGACTCTGCGAGCAGTTGGCCTCGGCAAACACGGCGTAGTCCGACTGCAAGTTGATGTCGCTGATGTGCAACACGTGGAAGGCGTCGCCGCTGTTGTCGGGCGGCAAGTAGTTGCGCGGCTTGGGCGGCCACATGGCGCTCATATCGACAACGGGCGTTTCGGGCAAGGTGTGGCAGTGCTGGTCGTGGTAGTAGCAGAAGTAGTCGCCGTCGGCGCCGCTGGGACTCATGCGGCTGAGCACGGCCGTGAGGTCGCCCCCCGTGGTGCAGCGGTCGTCGCTGGGGTGGCCGTAGTTCATGTGGCACTGGGCCTCGTCGAGCCCCTTGTCGATGCACCAGGCCGTGAACACCTGGGGCACCAACTCGGGCCGCGTGAGGGCAAGAAACTTGCCCACCTGCAAGCGCGTCTTGCAGATGGTGCAGGCGTTGATGTCGGTGGCGGCGTCGATGTTGTGGAGCTCCTGCACTGCGTGGTTGACCACCTCTTGGTCGGCAGCCGCCAACTCGGCGGGGGGCGTGGCCACCGGACCAGGTGCAGCATCGCTGCATCCCACGCCACGCGCCGCCACAAGGAAAAGCGCCGTCGCACGCGCAAAGGGTATCCACATTCTATGCTGTTCTTGGCGGTTCTGGATTTGCAACCCGCCAGAAAAAAGGGGAGGGGAGCGGGGGGAGGGGGGAGAGAACAGATTGTATATATATAAGGACAACTTTTGGGGACGTATATACTCATACAGGGATAAAATACAGGAAAGCAGATGCAGCTGGAAACAAAAGACAAAACAGAAACAGATATATGGGGAGCTGGCCGCCGGTGGCTGGTGGCTGGTGGCTGGTGCAGTGGCGCCGGTTGGTGAAAACAGGGGCAATGGCATTAATGATACAGGATAGAATTGGTACAGCGTTGAAAGAACACCCAGGCTTTTCCTCGTCCCCGTTCCTCTCAAAGGAGTTGTTTCACGGCGTCAAGCTTCTCGGTAATGAGCCCGGCGTCGGCCGAGCCGCCCGCCTGTGCTTTGAGCAAGTCGACAAACCGCTTGATTAGCTCTACCTGCTTGGGAGCATATGCGCTCCTAAGGCGGCTGACGGCCTGCAAGTGCTCGGCCTTGGCCTGGTCTATGCTCTGCTCGAAGCTGGCATCCGCAGCCCTGACGGCGGCTTCAAACCCGTCGGCGTGCTGCAGCAACTGCTGCAACAAGTCGACAGCGCTGCTGAGCTCGCTGGATCCGCCGGCGCGGGCCGCGAGCTCGGCCTGGAGGCTGCGTATCGTGTCGGCAGCAGAGGCGGTGGTGGTGGGATGGGGTGCCAGAGCACGGCCGCCGTCGCCGCCAGCACCGCTATGCAGGGCAGAGAAGAAGGGCGTGCGGCGTGTGCTGGCGCTGGCGCCGGGAGCAGTGCCGCCGCCAGCACCCCCGCCGGCCATCCCTCCCTCGCGCTTGGCGGTGCCGGTGACCAACGCGGCCGTGGTGGTCAGCTTGATCTGCTTTAACCTCTCGCTCAACTCGTGCAAGTCGAGCAAGGCGCGCTCCAACTCCGGCACGCTGCTGTCGGCAGAAATGTGCTCGAACCGGTAGTAGTCGTCGGCCTCGATCTCCTCAAACGTCTTGGGCAACACGTGCTGCGGCACCACCCCCTCCTCTTGCTCGTAGACGCGCACCTTGTGCGCCTTTTTCACGGCGCTCGCCAACTGCCGCTGCAAGGTGCGCACCGTGGGCACGATGAAGTTTTCGTTCTGGTACTGCTCGTACCGGATGGCGTAGTACCGGTCCTTGATGATCTCCCATTTGCGGGTCTGGCTCAACGAGCGGTCGCCGCAGTACTTGAACGGCTTGACCAACACCGTTAAGTAGAGGATCAACCGCAAGTCGTCGTGCGTGAGCTTGGTCCTGTGCGGGTTCTTCATGTGGGTCGAGAGCGCCAACGCCCTTGTGGCGGTGTCGCTGGCCGTCTGTCCTGTCAATTGGTAGTCGATGGTGTCGTCCTCGTTGCCGTCCTCGTTGCCGTTGCCGTCCTCGTTGCCGTCCTCGTTGCCGTCCTCGTTGTCGTCCTCGTTGTCGTCCTCGTTGTCGTCCTCATTCTCGTTCGAGCTGGCGCTCGGGCCGCGCTCCGAGGAGGGAAAGTGCTGTTCAGACGCCAGCCGGGCAATGGCCGCTGCCGCCGCTGCCGCCGCTCCCTCGCGCGCTCCCTGTGCGGGCGTGGTGGTGTTGTCGTTGCCAGGCATGCTCTTGGGGGGGCTGGGACTGGAAAAGGTCTGAGCTTGAGGAAAAAACAAAAGAAAATGGTCCAGGAAAAGTCGGAAGGACCAGAATGGGTGTGGCGTGGATCAGCAGCCGCACTTTGGGAGACAAGGGGAACACGGCTATGCTGGTTGGTGGTGGCCGTATCTCTGATGGCAGCCTCTCGATATATGGACGAGATCTACTTGTAAGTGGGGGTAGGCGAGGGGGAAGGTGTCTGGGCAAAGGAGGGTGGGAGAGTGCTTCTTTTTCAGACGTTGTTTTCCCCGTTGTTGTCGTTTTATTTGGGCCAACTTTTTCGTTCTCTTTTGTCTGTCTGAAATGCAGTCAGACATTTTTCGCCTGGAACTGCTCCTCTTGGGGGCAGTTCTCTTCCAGCAGGGCACTTGCCCTTTTGGCAGAATGGAAAACAAAGGGCGGGTCTGGCGCTTTTGCCCCCTGGACAGACAGATGGGCTGGAGCAAAGGGAAGGGGGCGACCACGTACGTATCCACCCTCTTTTGGGGGAGGGATGCTGGCCAATCGAGCCAGGCGCGCCAACCAAGCCAACCCACCCCGGCTGCTTACAAGGGTGCTCCGCTGGGGTCTCGGCCCTCCGCCTGCCGCCATGCTGCCAAAGGCAGAAAGCAGGCCTCTGTTGTGCCGCATGGTGTGTGCTGGCCGTTGCCGCGGTGGTGTTTGCGCGGTGGTGCGCCTTGGAGAGAGGTGGGAATGCGGAAACACCCCATTTTTTGGGCAATTGGGGAAAGGAAACTGCGGTGTTTCAACCTTAATGTAAATAAGCAGAGGTTTGTTGCACAAAAAGGAACTATAGCCTGGGTGGAGAGAAAGGAGGAAGAAGGCTGCATGAAACGGCCACTACTTCAGCCAAACGTTGATCCTTTGCCCTTTTTGTGTTCCCTTCTCTCCCGTTTCCCCCCTATTGGCCTGAAACAGACGGGCCGCACGACGTGGCAAGGGGGACGTGGGCAACAGCGTTGGAGGGGCAGGCGTGTGGGATGCAAGGGGGTGGTGTGTTTATTTTTGGGCCGAGCGCCGCTTTGTTGGGCGGTGACCCCCCACGACAATGGCGAGGCCAGCAATAACAATGGGCTGGGAAAAGGTGATAAACAACGACAGTGCCAGAAATGGGAAGGGGTGGGAAAATTTTTTCCTCCCTCCCCAGGCTATTGTACCGCGCGGGTGTGTTTTGCTTGCTGGGCACAAGGCGGGCGATCCCTGCCTCGCTGGTGGTGGCGAGCGGTGCTGGATTGCACCTTCCTGTGCCTGCTCCCCGCTCCCCTTGCCCCGGCTGGCTGGCTGGCCGGGGCGGATCGTGTATGGCTTTGTTGCGAGGCCCCCTTTTCGGGCTCCTCCCGGCTTCCTTCTTTTTGTAAATGGCGACTTGGTTTGTTTGTAATTAGAAAACAACTTTTTCTCATTCCGGGTGTGCCTGTCGCCCCCCTAATACGTCTTCCGCCCCCTCCCCCCTTTTTGTGCCCTTGACAACAACTGGTGCCCTGAGAAGCTTTGGTCCAGGGGGAACTGGCCCTGCAGGTCCGTCCGGCCGACGGGGCGAGCTGCGCGCCAGGGGGTGGGGCCGTTATCCCTTGAACTGCTTCATGCGGAGAGTCGAGCCAGAAGAAACCGTTGGTGCCGGTGGAACGAGGGGGAGTGCTGTATTCCGCCTTTCCCCCGGCTGAAGCAACTGCTCGTCAGCGCCACGGCCCAATAACACCACATCGGCCAGTCGTATCGCCCTGTTTGGGCCAAAGGGGGCTCGGCATACACAGGTGGCGCAATACACACGCGCCAAACAGCAACAAAAACGTAAACACGCAAAGAGCAGGCGTACACAAAAAGCAGCGGCCAAAGGAGCCCCGCGTCGTAGCAGGCCAGCACGCGAGATTACAAAGATACACACAGAACAACAACAGCGCCGCCTCTAGAAGTTGAGCCCGGCAGCAAAACTACCCGTGATGCTCTTGATATCGTCCTCGATTTTGTCGAGGTGTGTGTACCGGCCCTCGTAGCTCTGGTCAATCTTGTTCAACTTGGAGTAGAAGTTGGCCGAGATGGCGTTGGCAGGGTCGTATATCTCGCCACCGGGCGGGCCCCGCTGATACTGGCCCTGCTGCTGCTGCTGCTGCTGCTGCTGCGCCAGCCCCAAGCTGGGCCACACATCCTCCCTCGGTTGTGCCCCATTATACCCGCCCGCCTCCTCGCCCTTGAGGGTGCTTTGGATATCATACGACATCACGCTGGCGGTGTCCATATCCGTCAGCTGGTACACCATCGAGGGCGCGCCAAACTTGGGCCCGCCAAACAGCTGCCCCTGCGGCGGCGCCCCCGCTGCATTGCTGCGCTGGCCATGGCTGCTGAGCTGCACCATCGAGAGCTGCAAGTTGTCCAAGGGCCCGTCCACAAGACACCCCTTCTCCCTAAAGTGGATCAACAACTGGTTCCAGAGCCGGTTGCGGCACAAGGCGCGCGGGTTTCCCACCACCACCAACCCGTACTTTGCCCGCGTCAACGCCACATTCAACCGCCGCGGATCCGACAAAAAGCCAATGCTCTGCGCGTCGTTGGCGCGCACACAGCTCAAGATGATGAAGTCCTTCTCCCGCCCCTGGAACGCGTCCACCGACGTGATCTCCACCTCGAGGTACTGCTCGCGCTTATCGAGCAACGTCGAGTTCAACGCCATAAACTGCGCCAAGTACGCGCGCTGGCCCTCGTAGGGGGTGATCACGCCGATCTGGCCCGGGCCGATGCCGTCCTTGAATAGCCGCGTAATGACCTTCTCCACATTCATCGCCTCCACGCGGTTCAAGTACGAGCTGCCGCTGCCGCTCAACTCTTCGCGCCCGTAGTTGGCCCAGAACATCATGGGCGTGTCGGGCATGGGCCAGGGGAAAACAGAGTCGCCCACCACCCGGTCCTCCGAGGTGACCCCGTTCTGCAACGACCCCTCGTAGAACATATTGCTGGGGAACTCCGAAAGGCACGGGTGCATGCGGTACTGAACCTCCAACCGGATGGGCACGTGGCCAAGAAACACCAACCGCTCAAAGAGCGACTGCCGCAACCCGGCGTCGCCGGCCTTCTTGTCCAAAATCACCGGGCCCAACTGCTGGTGGTCGCCCACGAGAACCACCTGCTTCGCCCCCTTGACAATGGGGATAAGCACCTCCGGCTCGGAGGCCTGTGTGCTCTCGTCAACCAACACCGTGCGGAACGTAAAGGGGGCAAGCCGCCGGTCTGCGGCACCAACACACGTGCAGCACACCACGTCGCAGCTGTTCAACACCTTGAGCTCCGCGGCGCAGAGCAACAGAAAGTGCTTTTTCGAGTCGGCCAAGGAGAGCTCGCCCACCTCGTTCTTCAACCTCGTCAACCGCCGCAAGGCGCGGCCCGCGGTCTTGGCCACGATCTTGTGCAACAACAAGTGGTCCACCGAGCTCTCCACGTCCTCGCGCGACCTGGCCGTCAACCGCACCACCGCCAACCCGAGCGCGTCCAACTTCGCCGCCAAGTGGTCCACGGCCACGTTCGAGGGCGCGCACACGAGGATCTTTTCCCTGTTCAACTGCGACAACCGGTACACGATCGTGGCCGAGGTCACGGTCTTGCCCGTGCCTGGAGGACCCTGTATCAACGAAAGTGGGCGCTGCAACACCGTCCTGACAGCATTGGTCTGCGACGCATTCAACTCGGCGAGCCTCGGGTGCGAAATCTTCTTGGGGACCCTAATGTCAAACTCCACGGGCGCCACCTCGTGGCCAAGCAACTTGTGGTAGATGTACGACGACACAGACTTCTCGTTGGTGGCAAGGTCCTTCATCGCCTGCTGCATGCGCTCGTAAGAGGTGCCCTTCCACACAAACTCGGCCGTGAAGTCGCTGGCCAAGTCCGTGGGCGGCGCGGCTTTCGCCGGCTTGAGCTCAAGCGTGAACTCCTCCTGGTGCTTGTTCGGCAACCGCACAATGTAGCCGTGGCCCTCCCACGGCTCGCGCGCCGAGCCGCTGTACCGCAAGATAATCTCGTCGCCCACGGCCACCTTCATGTCGCTGGTCTCAAACGTCGACAACGTGAACGACGCCAAGTGGCGGCTGTTCAACGCGAGCGCCCACTTGACCAGGATGTGTTCCAACGCCTGCGACACCTTCAAGTTGCGGTCGTGGTCGGCCTCCAACTTCACAAGGGGCGCGAACGAGTGCTGGTACTGGAACGCGTCCGTGTACCGCATCAAGATCGGCAACACCTCCTCCTCCTGCCTGTCCTCCTCGATGTCGCTGATGGTGGTGTCGCGGTTCAAGCGCCACTGCGCCTCCAACTTGGCAATCTGCTGCGGCGTGACCAAGCGCGCGCTCACGAGCTCGTCTTCGCTCGGCGCAGGGGCAATCCACGAGAGGAACTGGCGGTCGTCGATGAGCGCCTGCCAGTTGGAGGTGTCCCAGTTGACGTCCTTGGACCGGGCGCACGGCAACCGGCACAAGATGACCACCACAGACTCCTCCTTGGCGCTGACAAACCCGAGAATGAACACGTTGCGGTTGCCGCAGTTGTAGCACTCCAAGGTATCGTCGCCGAGGTCCGACTCTTCATGGCAGCTCACCTGGTTGTGCCGCGACATGACCAAGTGGGTGACGATGTGCGAGCTCGTGGCGTTGGTCTTGGCGTTGCAGAACCACCTGCTGCACGTGTTGCACTTGATCACAGACGGGGGGGAGTGGACCCCGCAGTAGGCGCACGCGTGCTCGGGAAGGGGCTCCCCAAGGGAGAGCCGGTCGCCCCCAGGGCCGGCGGTGTCTGCGCTGCCGTCGCCAGGGCGGGCGTCAGGGTGGCCGTTCGCGCCCGCTGCCTCGCCTGTGGGTGGCGAAGGCGTGCGGTCGTCGCCGCTGCCGATGCGCTCCTCTAGCTGGTCGTCCCGGCCACTGGGCTGCTGGTGGAATAGCTTCTCCATATCGGGTTGACTGTCTATAAAACAAAAAGAAAGCTTCTGGGGGTAGTAGTGGCAATGTGTGTGCTGGGTCAGTACATCGGGACTGGTTGTCTTGCCTCTGGCCTGGCGCTTCCACAGGGGCGCGCTTTTTCACTTCGGATGAGTTTTTCGTCTGTCACGGGATGCGGTAGGGGCACGACCTCGGGCGCTACCTCAAGAAGCTACCTGGTAGAGCTGGCAGGGGGGCGGGCCCTAGTCCAGTGCGCCGGCCCTGCCCGCCCAGCGCTTGGCGCGTGCGTGCGTTCTTCCTATCGGCAGCATGACCCACGGCCTGCGTCGCGACCGCGCCATAGCCCGGCACGCGCCATAGCCCGGCACGCGCCGCCGCTTGCCACGCCCGTCCAGCACACAGGGTGCGCACCGCCCGAAAACTTCTGCGCCTGAAACAGGCTTTGTTTCACCCACTGCCCGCCATTGTCTCTCCGCGCTTTGTGCGACGCCCTGCGCACCAAGGTGGCGGCCTTTAGTCGTACTTTGCCTGTGTGCGTTTTTCCTCGTTGCTCGCTTACACGGTATGGCTGCTCCCGCTCTGTGGAAGGGGCGGGCGCCTGCCAGCGCGCCAGCAACGTGCCTCTGACCGGCTACGCAGAGGAGAGACAAGGCCGCCGCCACGGAGCTTCCCCCTCGCGGCAGGACGTGTTGGTGTGGACCGCCGTTGGGCTGTCACGTGTGCCGCCGTCTGCGCCACCTCCTTTGTTTTCGCGTCTCGTTAATTTGTCCGTACCGGGAAGTTGCGTCCAGGCATTTCGCCCGCCGGAACCAGTGCGCACGCTCCGCTTTGGGACACGCCTGCATCTTCGCTCTCTGCCTGCCACGCCGTAGTGACCTTCTCTGCGGCTGTCTCTCTTCCCCTCGCCCCTGTCGTCCGCGCCGCCGACACAAAGCTAGCACTCGTGTCCATCGTCCCGGCGCCCGCCACCCCGCCATCCCTCCTCTTCCTCCCGCCTTCCCTGTCCCCGCCACTGATCGGCGTCCCAACATAGTTGACGTCTCCCTATCCCTGTGGGCCACCCCATCGGCCAACCTGAAACACGCAAATCAGACCCGCCTTATTCGCAGGACAAAAAGCACCCGCCGCTTAAAAAAGTCAAAAGACGCCAGACAGGAGAAAAAGGACATCATGTCAAGAAAAAACACGAGACAAGAACAGACAGCAACATCACAACAAGAGCCGCCGCAACAACCGCCGCAACAACCGCCGCAACAACCGCCGCAACAACCGCCGCACCCCCCTCCAATGTCACACAACTCGAGCATCCACAAGATAATATCCCGAAACAAGGGCACGTTCGAGGGCACAAACTTCTTGGTGTCCACGGACTCGGTCAACTGGGTCCACGTCCAGTCCTTAAGTATCACGGAGCACGGCCAGTTGTACTCGAGCGACGCCGAGGACAACCACTACTTGTTGCTACGGTCGTTGCAGTCGTGCTTTGTCCAGATCTTCCCCACGTTCACCAGCGCCTCGGCCTCGCTGGCCGCCGCCACAACGCAACCAAAACGGAGCTTGCTCAGACGCAGCAGCAGCAGCAACACCCCCACCAGCGGCGGCCACCCCGCAGCCGCTGCCTCGGGTGTCTCGGGCGCTGGCGACGACGGCGAGCCGCCGGTCATTTTCCTCAAGACGTACGAGAACGACAAGTTCTACATCAAGGTGCCCTCCAAAGGCAACTTCGCCGGCTTGCTTGGCGCCCTCATCGTGTGGCAGAACTTGAAGCCGCAGGGGTTGGCCAAGAAGTGGTACTGCGAGAACAAGGTGGCCCCAGACACCACTAAGGGACACACGCACGAGTTGCTCGTGTGTCGGTTCAAGATTTACGGGCCCATCCCGCATAAGCTCAAGAACCTCCACACGATTAGTGGCCCCACGGCGCCCGTGTACCAGCCCAAGATTGATGACCGGGGCCTGCAGGGCGGCGGCGCCGGTGGCGGCGCGTTTGCCCCCCTCGCTTCGGGTGCTGGGCTCGGCCACGGGGCCGCGGCCGCGGCCGCGGGGAATGGCTACACCGGCAGCATCAATGGCCACGACAGCGGCGCTGCCGCTGCTGGAGGCGCTGTTCTTGGCGGCGACGGCGGGAACTATATCAACGAAGGCTGGTTCTACGCCATGGGCGCGCTCAACTCCAACGGGTTCCTCAACTTCATCTCCGAGTTGGACGGCACCTTGTTGTACTCGATCGACGTGAAGAGCCTCATGCTGAGCGAGATTCGCGGCGTGCACAACTCCATTTTCAATAGTTCCAACGTGTTGTTTATCGGCCAGTTGAAGGAGTTGCGGTACAACAATGTCATCAAGACGTTGAGCACGCTCGCGCCCGAGCTGTACTTGACGCCGTTTTTGACGCGCGACGGCAAGGTTGTGCCCAGCAACCACCGCGTGTTTGTCGAGTTTCCGTTGCACATCGACTTGGAGGACTGGTTTGTGGGGCTCAACTACTTTGCCCGCCGCGAGTACATCGGGTCGTATAAATGCCATGCGCAGGAGCCACACCAGCACCAGCACCAGCACCAGCACCAGCACCAGCACCAGCACCAGCACCAGCACCAGCACCAGCACCAGGAGGAGATTCACGGCCACGTGGCGACGGTGCCGCCGGCAGAAGCGGCATCGTCGAAACATGCCCAGCGCGTGAGTTTCCGCGTGTCCAAGAAAGTCACTATTGATATCATCGAGGCCAAGTTTGATAGCCAAGCGGGCGCTGCTGGCGCTGCTGGCGCTGCTGGTGCCCGCCTGGGCAAGGTGTACGCCGAGGTGCGCATGTGGGGCTACCCGTGGTCGCGTACGGCTACCGTGGCCCACACCGGCAACCCGTTCTGGAAGGAGGAGTTTTCCACCGACTTGCCCATCTCCACCCAGATGATCCACATTTTGATCAAGCTGTGCGCCAGCAGCCACGGCGGATATTCCGGGGCCGACAAGCTCGTGGGCACGGTGTACGTCACCCCCGACGTGCTCACCAAGCAGATCAAGACGAGCCTGACGATCATGACCACGAGCGAGAGCGCCAACTCGGGCATCCACTTGGGCCCCGCCATCCCCGTGGGCCAGGCGGCGGCCACCAACTTGGACATTGTGCGGTTGAGCATCTACGACAGCAACAACCTCCCCGTGGGCAAGCTCTTGATTCTGGTGAGTTTGAAGGAGTACCACATTCTCAGCCCGGTGCACTTCAAGCCGCTCGAGCGGATGTTGGTGCATGCGCCCATGAAGGACTTGATTGCGTTTTGCAACGAGAACGTGCCGTCGTCGGACTTTGAGCGCGTGAGCGTGGTGTTGTTGGACATTTTCCAGGGCTTGGGCGTCGAGGACGAGTGGTTTAAGAACTTGATGGAGAGCGAGTTGGTGAATGTGGATATCATCACCCGGAAGAACTACCTGCGGCGCAGCCAGACGCTGTTGCAGCAGCAGCAGCAGCAGCAGCAGTCGGCACAACAGGAAGGGAAGCAGCGGCAGCTGCAACTGCTGCAGCAGCAGTTGCTGCCGGGGCCGGGGCACAAGCGGTCGCAGTCAAGCAGCCAGAACAACGTGTTCAACACCCTTTTCCGCGGGTCGTCCATCTTCTCCAAGAGTCTTGAAAAGTACAACCTCCGCATTGGCCAGGAGTACCTCGAAAAGGTGTTTGGCGACTTTTTCGCCAAGGTCAGCGGCGAGGGCCGGTCGTGCGAGGTGGACCCGCGGTACGTGCGGTTGCACGAGCGGGCGTTGCGCAAGGGCATTAGCATCGACGATGCTGCGGACGCGTTTGCCAGCGACGACTATGGCGACAGCGACGACGACGACGGCGACGGCGACGGCGACTACGACGCCGCGGCCGAGCGCGAGAAGGACGAGCGGATCCGGCGCATGGTTGAGGAAAACTACCAGAACTTGTACGCGTACGCCGAGGAGATCTGGCACAAGATCTACGTCACGTCCAACGACTTGCCGCAGCAGATCAAGCTCCAGTTGAAGAACTTCCGCACCAAGGTGGAGCTCGTGTGTGATCCCGACGATAAGATCACGGCCCTCAACTGTCTTAGCGCCTTTATCTTTTTGCGGTTCTTTTGCCCCGCCATCTTGAACCCCAAGTTGTTTTACCTTGCGCGCGACCACCAGACGGGCAGGACCCAGCGCACGTTGACGTTGATTGCCAAGATCTTGCTCAACCTCGCGAACCGGCTGGAGTTTAGCCCGCACAAGGAGCCGCACTTGGTGCGCATGAACAGCTTTCTCCGGAAGCACCAGGACGAGGTGTACGACTACTTTGACAGGATCACGGGCCGCAAGAACGACTTCAACGAAAAGATTCTCGAGTTGAGCCACGAGGTGAAGCGGTTCGACTTGGGGCTCGACCACAACGCGTCGAGCGAGTTGCCCACGACGCCGTACTTGATCGACCGGTACTTGCGCCTCGCCGAGATCGTGCACTTGCTTGACTACTCAAAGTACCATAACGGGGCGCCCACGCCGGGCGCCAGTCCGCTGCCGTACGTGCTTGCGTCGCCGGAGTTCGACCTGCTCGGGCCGGTGCCAGCGCTACCGCACGCACAGCTGGCGGCCGGCGCAGGTGCCAACGACAAGTACCTCATTGGCTCGTTGGAATTCGAAAAGTCCGAGTTTTTGGACCTTGCGGGCGACGACGAGACCGAGGGGTTCATCAAGACGTTGTGCAAGGGCAACGAGGAGATCTTCTCGTTCATCGACTCGCAGGTGACGCTCAAGGATATCCAGAAACAGAGCACCAAGATCATGACCAAAGTGCACGAGTTGGAAACGTACCTCGAGAACTACGAGTTTCCCAAAAACTACGCCGCCGGCTGGGACACGTTCACGGCCGAGGTTATCGACAAGGCGTACCTCGACACGCTGCGCAACTGCTTGGTGTCGTTGGACGTGGTCCCCCCCGGCGCCACCCAGTACCGCAAGCTCGCGGCGGGGCTCACGGGGTTGAAGCTAAAGTTTGCCGAGAACAAGGCGGCGGCCACGGGGATGAACCGCGACTCGTCGTTGAGCTCGTTGTCGCTCGGCACCGACAGTAAGATGTCGTCATCCTTTAGCACCAACTCGTTGGGCAGCGTGCTCAAGGGAAACAGCAGGAACCCGTTCAGGAAGTGGTTTAGATGAGACGTAGAATTATAGCAACTATGAGCGGTCCGCTGCGGCTGGCGTGTTCTTCGGCGTCGACGGCTTGTCACGTGGCCCCGGCGGGAGCACGTTTTCCGGGGCGGGGCGGCACCACCCCTTCTTCCTCCTGCCTGCCTGTCTTTGTTCTTGTTGCCCCCTTGAGTGGCGATCGCCTCCTTTTCTAGGGCGGCGGTTTCTGCGACGCTGTTTGGACTCCACGGCGTGAAAGATAGGGCTGGGCTGGGCGGAGGCCGTCTGCAGTCGTGCGAGGGGAGATAGGTGCCCGCGTGCGGAGTGGGCGGGGGCAGCAGGCAGCCTCAACGGGGGTGGCCGTGCATCCGCGGCACGCGCAGCTGCCTGCCGCCAACGTGGCCTGCCGCCAACGTGACCTGCCGCCACGTGACCCTCCTCGGCGTGTGTCTGGGCCCGGCAACGCCCGGCGGCAGACGCAATAAACTCCGACCCCCTCCGTAACGGCCGTATCCGCTACAAATTGAGGCGCACACGACGAGCGCAGCAAACGACCACAGCAAACGACCACAGCAAACGACCACAGCAAAAAAGAAACTCGACAAACAACAACAAAAGAAGGAAGCGTGAAGAAAAAACGTGGAAAAAAAAAGAAACTTCGCTAGTGTGTATCACCTTCACGCAGCGGCACTCTCGCACTCTCGCACTCTCGCACTCTCGCTCCCATCGCAGCAACCACGCCTTCCGTGTTTCCCAACCTCTCTTTCCTGAGGACACGACACAGAGCAGAGCAGCTAGCCCCAGCTTCACCCCCAGACAGCACATACGCCTTTCCCCATTCATGACCACTACCATGACCACCGTCTCGCAAGAAGAGTTTTTGGCCTCGTACCCGCAGACCACGGCGCCCACGGAGGCCACCGGGTACACGGGCAACTTGACCAAGGAGCAGGAGGCGTTGGTGTTGGTCTTGCGCGAGCAATTGCAGGCGTTGGGCTACGCCGACCGGTTGGACGACGCGTCGTTGTTGCGGTTCCTAAGAGCCAGAAAGTTTGACTTGGAAAAGACCAAGGAGATGTTTGTCAACTGCGAGAAGTGGCGCCAGGACTTTGGCGTCAACACCATCTTGCAGGACTTCCACTACGACGAAAAGCCCATCGTGGCGAGAATGTACCCCACGTACTACCACAAGACCGACAAGGACGGCAGGCCAGTGTACGTGGAGGAGTTGGGCAAGGTGGACTTGGTCAAGATGTTGAAGATCACCACCCAGGAGAGAATGTTGAAGAACTTGGTGTGGGAGTACGAGGCCATGGTGCTCTACCGCTTGCCCGCGTGCAGCAGAAAGGCGGGCCACTTGATCGAGACCAGCTGCACCATCTTGGACTTGAAGGGCATCTCCATCTCGTCTGCATACAACGTCATTGGCTACGTGAGAGAGGCGTCCAAGATTGGCCAGGACTACTACCCCGAGAGAATGGGCAAGTTCTACCTCATCAACGCGCCCTTTGGCTTCAGCACCGCCTTCCGTCTCTTCAAGCCCTTCTTGGACCCCGTCACCGTGGAGAAGATCCACATCTTGGGCTACAGCTACCAGAAGGAGTTGTTGAAGCAGATCCCGCCGCAGAACTTGCCCGTCAAGTTCGGCGGCGCCGACGCGTGCTCCGACGACGACTTGTTGTTGAGGGACATCGGGCCCTGGAGAGAGGCGGGGTTTATCGGCCCCGAGGGCGAGGCCCCAAAGGCGTTCGAGGCGTAGGGGGCGCGTGTGGCCAGGCGAGAAGAGAAAAGCGGGCGGGAAGGCGGGGGCGGGAGTGGACGGTCCAAGCTGGGGCGCCTTGCGGTGTCTGTGCGTATAGCATCTAGTTCTGCTTTTCCGGTTTCTTCCCTTGCCGTCGTGGTAGTTTTATACTCATGGTAGTTTTATACAGTTGATACATTACTAATCTGGAAGGCTGTACCCGTGGCTGTGGCGCGTGGTGGCCTGGGCACCGCCGGTGGCCCTGTTCGCGCCTCGGCTCCTCGCGGTGCTCCTTCCCCTGTAGTTGCCTAGTTCCCCTATGGAGAGGCTTCTCCCGCCTCGCCGCCACCGCGGTGCTGCGCTGTGTTTCCATGTACGCGCATGTGGCCAGGAGAGTATAGGGATGCCCAAGGCGGCGTCGCGGCAGGCTAGAGGAAGGGAGGGGGGCGCGAGGGCGGAAGGGCGGAAGGGCGGAAGGGAAGGGGACAAGGAGAGAAGGATAGGGTTTCCACTTTTGCGGCACTAATAAAAGAGCGCTGATATTTCCCAGCGAAAGTAGAGGTCTGGCGGATCGTCTCCCTCCACCACCCTCCATCATCCATCAGGGGCCCTGTCGTACCACCACGAGATTAGCATGACTGGCCCAGACGCCCCGCGCAGCGATGCCGGTGGGAGCAACAGCGGGAACAGCTCGGGGAAGTCGAGATCCATCACCGTAACCCCGGCCAAGTCGTCGAGCTCGTTGGTATATGACCTCGAGGCGTACACGAGGTACTACTCTCCTGCTGAGAGCGTCGCTGTCCCCACCACTGCCAGCAGGTTCGGCTATCTCGACAATCCGTTCTACTATATTGCCATCGATCTGGACGCGGAGGAAAAGAGCAAAACCGCCAGCAGTGGCACCACCGCTGCCAACGCCAACGCCAACGCCAACGCCAACGCCAACGCCAACGCCAACGCCAACGCCAACGCCAACGCCAACGCCAACGCCAACGCCAACGCCAACACCGCCAACAGTGATAATGGTAGTCGCCACAGCAACAATGCACTCAGTAAAACCGCCAATGCGACTGCCGCTATCAGCAAAAGGGTCGGCTGGAGACTGTACAGCAGGTATTTCGTTGCCCTTGGCACCATTGCTGCCGTGGTCTTGCCCGCCATTGCGTTTGCCGTGGTGACGAGCGTGGTCATGAACGACCCCATGCGCAACGGCAGCAAGGTGGAGAAGCTCACCAACCACACGTACGGCACGTTGCGCGCCATTCGGCCCTTGGTTGACCCAGACACGCCGCAGCACCTCCACCGGCGCGCCTACGCAGACACAGGCACCTCCTCCTCTGATACCAACGGCAGCACCAACGGCAGCACCTACGAGGACGCCACAAACAGCTCCGACTGGGTGTTGGTGTTCTCCGACGAGTTCAACGCCGAGAACCGCACTTTCCACGAGGGCGACGACCCCTTTTTCACGGCCATGGACTTGTACTACCGCGCCACCCACGACTTGGAGTACTACCTCCCCCAGATGGTGACAACCAGGAACGGGTCGCTCGAAATCACCTTTGACAAACGCAACCACTCGGGGTTGGAGTACGTCTCGGGGATGGTGCAGACGTGGAACAAGTTGTGCTTCAACACGCGCGCGAGGGTGGAGGTCTCGGCGCGGCTCCCCGGCGCCACGCGGCACGGACTCTGGCCCGCGGCGTGGTCGTTGGGCAACTTGGCGCGCCCGGGCCACTTGGCCACCACCGACGGGGTGTGGCCGTACACGTACGACACGTGCGACGCGGGAATCGCCCCCAACCAGTCGAGCGTGCACGAGGGCATGTCGTACTTGCCGGGCCAGCGGTTGAGCCGGTGCTCGTGCTGGGACCACCCGAGCCCCGGCACTGGCCGCGGCGCGCCCGAGATTGACATCATCGAGGGCTTGTTTGAGTACAACACGTCTGTGGGGGTGCAGACAGTGCAGGTGGCGCCGTTTGACGAGTGGTGGCGGCCCAACTACGACCACGTGCACATACACGACGCCAACCGCACCTATGTGCGCCAGGACGTGGGCACGCCCTACCAGGAGTCCATCTCGCTAGCATCCCGCACCACCCCGGGCGCGTTTCACAAGTTTGCCATGGAGTACTCGGCGGCGGCCGGCGGCCGTGATGGCGGAGACCCCGCCTCCTCCTACATTTCCTTCTCCATCGACGACGTGCCCACGTTCACCATCCGCGGGCCGGCGTTGCAGCCAAACGGCAATGTGGGGTGGCGCCAGGTGAGCGTGGAGCCCATGAGCGTCATCTTCAACATGGGTCTCTCGCGGTTGTGGAACCCGGCGTTGCTGGTGGACGAGTTGCACCGCCAGTTGCCGGCGGTGTTTGCCATTGACTATGTCCGCATCTACCTGGACAGCCCCGCCAGGCTCACGTGCGACCCAGCCATGTACCCCACGGCCGACTATATCCAGGCGCACTGGAACGCATACGCCAACGCCGAGTTGCTCACATGGGAGTCGGCCGGGTTTGGGACGCCCCCCGTGTCGCCCGGCGGGTGCAGGTAGGCGGAACCCCAAGCGGGGAGAACCCCAAGCGGGGGGAAGCACAAGCGGGGGGGAGCGCAAGCGGGGGGAAGCGCAAACGGACTTGGCACTAAATAGGAACTGCTAGTGTATAAGGGGAGGTGGTAACGCAATCCAAGGCACCCGCACAAAAAAATTTCCCCATCTCAGAAACTCGGCAGACAGCACACGCCTTCTCAGACGCAGGTCCCCACCCAGAGCACACACACCTCCACCGTGATGCTCGCACCCAACATGCTTGTCTTCCTCTGCCTCCCGCTACTACTCCTCCAGGGGGTGCTTGCGGGCACGACGCACACCTTCCGCTGGAACGTGGGCTACGTCGACGCCAACCCTGACGGGCTATACCCGCGGCGCATGATTGGCATCAACAACCAGTGGCCCAACCCCACGATCCGGGTCAAGAACCACGACCGCGTGGTGATCCACTTGGCCAACCAGCTCCCCGACCGCAACGCGTCGGTGCACTTCCACGGCTTGTTCCAGCGCGGCAGCAACGCCCACGACGGGCCCGAGATGGTGAGCCAGTGCCCCGTGGGCCCTGGCTCGACCTTCATCCACGACTTTGTGGTGAACCAGACGGGCACGTACTGGTACCACTCGCACACCGGGTCGCAGTACGGCGACGGGTTGCGCGGGTTGTTCATCGTGGAGGACGAGGAGGACGAACAAAAGGCGTTTGGCCAGAGGTACGACGAAGAGGCGGTGCTCTCTGTGGGCGACCACTACCACTTGGAGTCGCCCGAGATCATGCGCGGGTTCATGACGCGGTTCAACCCCACGGGCGCCGAGCCCATCCCGCAGAACAGCTTGTTCAACGAGACCAGAAACGTTTCGTGGGCGGTGCGGCCCGACACCACGTACTTGCTCCGCGTGGTCAACACGGGGTTGTTTGTGTCGCAGTACGTGTACATCGAGGACCACAAGCTCACCATCGTTGAGGCGGACGGGGTGAAGGTGGCCCCATACGAAGTGGACGGGCTCTACTTGACGCCGGCGCAGCGGTACGTGGTGTTGCTCAAGACCAAGAAGCACGCGCAGGAGAACTTCCGGTTTGTCAATGTGTTGGACGAGGAGATGTTGGACGTGGTTCCCTCGGGCTTGCACATCGTGTCCACCAACTACGTGGTGTACAACGGGGAGCGGCCGTTGCCCAGGCCGTTGCCGTACCACGAGTTTGGTGCCGCCGTGGCGCACTTGCGGGGCTTTTCCGACCTTGGCCTCAAGCCGTTGCACAAGCAGAAGTTGTTGCCGGACCCCGACGTGCAGCTCACGGTGAACTTGACCATGGAGATGTTGGGCAACGGCGTGACCTACGCCATGTTCAACGGCAGGACCTACACGCCGCCCAGGGTGCCTGCGCTCTACACGGTGCTCTCGAGCGGCGACTTGGCGAGCAACCAGCACATCTACGGCAGCAACACCAACACCCACGTGATCCACGGCGGCGAGGTGGTTGAGATTGTGCTCAACAACCTTGACCCGGGGAAGCACCCGTTCCACTTGCACGGCCACACGTTCCAGGTGTTGGCGCGGCTCGGCACCGACGACGAAGATAACCCCGTCACGTATGACCCGGAGAATGAGCAGCACACCGCGTACCCGGAGTACCCCTTGGTGCGCGACACGGTGCAGGTGGAGCCCAACGGGTTTGTGGTGTTGCGGTTCCGGGCCGACAACCCCGGGGTGTGGTTCTTCCACTGCCACTTGGACTGGCACTTGGAGCAGGGGTTGGCGTTGGTGTTTGTGGAGGCGCCGGACCAGCTTCAGAAGCAGAGTGTGCCAGCCAACCACAAGGACGTGTGCCGCGCCGTGGGCGTGCCCTTTGCGGGCAACGCCGCGGGCCGCACGGACTTTTTGGACCTAGAGGGCCAGAACATGCAGGTGCCGCCGCTCCCCGCGGGGTTCACCGCCAGGGGCTACGTGGCCATGGGCGTGTGTGCGGCGGTGGCGCTCTACGGCTTGTGGTCGATCTACCAGTACGGGATCGAAGACGTGAGCAAGGACAACTCGGCGGCGGTGATGGCCCGGTTGTACCGGATTCTCGAGGAGTATGATAGCTAGGGAAGCTGTGCATCACTGTGGCTCTGCTGTTTTGTTGTGGGGGAAGTGAGCCAGGCTCGCTTGTGTATACTCCGCGCGGCAAGGAAAAAAATCGCCTCATAGCAATACAATACTCAGGATATGGAGAAACCGCTGGCGCTCTTGTCACCCAGTCCCCTATATATACCTGCTTTTCCTGCTTTTCCTGCTTTTCCTGCTTTTCCTGCTTTTCCAGGGTGACAAGGGGCGTCTACAGCACATCTACAGACATGGCGAAATACGTGATTGTGGGGTACGTCCGAACACACCAACGCTGTCTCTGCCCTTTTACGCGACTACTAACACCTGTCCCTCCCTAGCGCGGGGATTATCGGTTTCTACACCGCATTCAGCTTGATGGAGCAGGGCGTGTCGGCCCGCGAAATCACCATCGTGGCCGCGTTCCTCCCTGGCGACGAGTCGATCGAGTACACGTCCCCGTATGCGGGCGGCAACTTCTCGTGCATCACCGGCGACGACCCGGATACCTTGGAGTTCGACAGGCACACCTACCTCAACGTGGCCAAGGTGCGGCGCGCCATCGGCGGCAAGGAGAAGGGCTTGGACCGGTACATGTCCACCGAGTACTGGGACACCAAGCCCAGCGCCGCCAAGCTCGCCAGCTTGCGCAGCTACTTGGAGCGCTACGAGGAGATTGGGGCCGCCGACTTGCCCGCGGGCGCCGTGTTTGGGATCCGCTTCTTGTCGTGGAACTTCAACTGCCCCAGGTTCTTGATGAGCTTCAAGGTGTACTTGGAGGGCCAGGGCGTGGTGTTTGTGCGGCGGCGCTTGACGCACATTGCGCAGGCGTTCTTGCTGCCCGGCACCAAGACTGTGTTCAACTGCTCGGGGCTCGGCGCCAAGGCGTTGGTGGGCGACGCCAACGTGTACCCGGCGCGCGGGCAGGTTGTTGTGATCAAGGCGCCGCACATTAGAGAAAACGTGTTGCACTGGACCAGCGGCGACCCCACCTACATCATCAAGCGGCCCTTTTCGCACGACCAGTTGATTCTCGGGGGCTACTTCCAGAAGGACGACTGGACGGCGAGCACGTCGAAGGAGCAGAGCGACGACATTCTCCGTAGAACCACGGCGTTGTTCCCCAAGATCTTGCAGGACAACCCCCACGGCAACAGCGCGCGCGACTTGGAGGTTGTGCGGGTGGTCGCGGGCTTGAGGCCTGCGAGACACGGCGGGGTCAGGATCGAGCGCGAGGCGGCCGAGGAGGGCAGGGTCGTGGTCCACAACTACGGGGCCAGCGGCTACGGCTACCAGGCGGGCTTGGGGATGGCGCACAAGGCTGTCTCCTTGGTCTTCGGCAGGAGCAAGTTATAGGCGAGAGAGGGGCGGTGGCGGAAGCCACGGGCTCGCGGCTGTAGAATGTGTAGGCGTCGATACTAGGTTGTAATGCTATAGTGTGACAAACGAACTGGGCGGGACCGAGAAAAGGGAGGGAGAGCGGAAGAAAAAGGTGGGTCTGGGCAAAAGTCGAGCGCGCCGCCTTCCTGTCGCCCCTCGCTCGCGCACACACATCCCCTCCCCCCACAACACACACACACACACACAGAACTTCTTCATGACTCTGATTGTCGAGTGGGCGTTTGGCAAAAAGCTCACGCCCCAGGAGAGGTTGCGCAAGAACCAGCGGGCGTTGGAAAAGACGCAGCGCGAGTTGTCGCGGGAGGTGACCAAGTTGCAGCAGCAGGAGAAGAAGCTCGTTGGCGAGATCAAAAAGTCGGCCAAGGCGGGCCAGATCTCGAGCGCCAAGATCCAGGCCAAGGACTTGATCCGGACCAAGTCGTACATTGGCAAGTTCAACTCGATGAAGGCGCAGTTGCAGGCGATTTCGTTGCGCATCCAGAGCGTGCGCTCGAACCAGCAGATGGCCATGTCCATGCGCGACGCCACGCGGTTGTTGGGCGGGATGAACCGGTCGATGAACTTGCCGCAGTTGAGCCGGATTGCGCAGGAGTTTGCCAAGGAGAACGACTTGATGGACCAGAAGCAGGAGTTTATGGACGACGCCATCGACGACGCCATGATGGACGACGAGGACGAGTTGGGCGAGGACGAGCAGGTGGACGAGATCTTGGGCAAGGTGTTGGACGAGATCGGCGTTGACTTGAACAGCACGTTGAAGGACACCCCCACGGCCATCGGCCAGGCGCCCGAGCCGGAAGCGAGGGTGGCAGAGGCCGTGGGTATGGGCGGCGGCGGCGGCGGCGGCGGCCCGGCCACCGCCGACGAGGACGACTTGCAGGCACGTCTAGACAGCTTGAAAAAGTGACCGGGAAACAGAACAAGCGCAGAGTAAGTGCAAGAGGCGCGCAAGAGGTGTGTGGCGGGGCCGGTGTGCGGCGGAGCCTCTCTTGCAATCTATTAGCTTATGTACTTCTTCTCCAAAAGATAGTCTATGATCTGCTCGGCGGCCTCCTCCACGCTGAGCCCGTAGTTCTTGATGTGGAGCTCGGGCTTCTCGGGCGCCTCGTAGGGGGCGCTGATGCCGGTGAACTCCTTGATCACGCCCTCGCGCGCCTTCTTGTACAACCCCTTGGGGTCTCTCTGCTCGGCCACCTCCAAAGGCACGTCGACGTACACCTCGACAAACGGCAACCCGTCCTTCTCGTGCAACTCGCGCGCCAACTGTCTGTCGGCCTTGTAGGGACTGATGAACGACGTCAAGGTGACGCAGCACGAGTCGGTGAACAACTTGGCCACCTCGGAGATGCGCCGGATGTTTTCGTTCCGGTCGGCCTCGCTAAAGCCCAAGTCTTTGTTCAAGCCGAACCGCACGTTGTCGCCGTCCAAGCGGTACGAGCTGAGGCCGCGGCTGAGGATCAGCTGCTCCAACGCGCACGCGATGGTGGACTTGCCGCTGGCCGACAAGCCCGTGAGCCACACGGTGACGCCCTGCTGCTTTCTCAACTGCGCCCGTTCCGCGTGGGTCAAGTTTGCGTGCCAGGTGATGTTGGTGGCCATGGTTGCTGCGCGGGAGGAAGACGGCGTTGGGGAAAGAGGGCTCGAGGCGGTTCAAGCTGGTTCACGCCGGCGGTCTGCCCTCAACGACATTTTATGGGCAAAAAATTGCAAAATTGCAATTGCACGTGACCGGGAGAACAAAGGGGATGTTGGCTGGTCGTGCGCGATGGCAAGCAGGCAGAAGGCACACATAGGGCCCACCGCGAGCCGTGGGCTGGGAGAGGACGGGGGCTGGGGGAGGATGGGGAGAATGAGGTGTGAAGGGCCATTTCAGAACAGGGTCTCCGCCCTGCGCCGTCCATAATGCGAGGTGGGCCGCCTGTCTGTGTGGGGAGAGGCGGCCGCGGCTGGAAGCACCAGCAGCACGCGTGCAGGACACGAAAGCAGGCGTGTGGCGGCCCCGTGGCGCAGTGGGCGGGGCCCAGCCAGTGTCCTGGCCCGTGGACACTGGCTGGGCCCAGGTTTTGCAGCGTGCGCCGCACCGCTGCGTCTCCCCCTGTCCTTTCCCACCAGCCTCTCAACCCCCACCAAGAAGCCAGGCAGAAAAAAGAGAGAGCGTACAGAAAAATTTTCAACCCCCCAGAAGAAGCCCTTTGGAGATACTCGCAGGCCAGCGCACCACGACACCGCCGCCCATGTACTACGAACTATTTGCCATCGCGCGTATAACAGACCCGCTCAATACCGCGAAGGAGGCCAAGAAGATCGCCTCCACGGTGGGCCGGTTGATCTTGAACAACAGAGGCGTGGTGCGGGACGTGACAAGCGTGGGGGCCAAGCCGTTGCCCAGGATCATGAAGAAGGAGCAGGAGATGCACTTCCAGGGCTACCAGTTCTTGATGGGGTTCGACTGCTCCGCCAACGTGCAGAGCCAGTTGTTGAGGACGTTGAGAAAGGACCCCCGGATCATCCGGTGCAGCATCATCAAGCACGACTTGAGCGACAGCTTGAACCCCGGCAGCTCCATCCAGCAGGCGTTGGATGCCATCGGAAGCAGTCGGTGAGTGGGGGAGGGGGTGTCCGTGGGGCACCATACCATCTATGGTCGGCTGGGCTCGCCACAGTGCAGTTTAGTTGAGCATGTCCCTTTTGGTTTTTGGGAGAACGGACAGCTGTGGCTGGCCCGCTGTGGCTGGCCCGCTGCGTGGTGCGTCGAGGCCGCTTCCGAGGCAGCCGCACACCCTGCGTTGTTTCTTTTGTACATATATAGGTGATTGACGGCTCCGTGTTCCTTTTCATGCTAGCGGGCTCTGCGGAGCCGGGTCGAGGTGGCCTGTTTTATGCACGGGGGAGGTGCCCGCGCGGTTTCACACACGCGCGGCCCACATCAGGCGGCGCCTTCCTGCAAACATGGTGGGTGACGAAGGCCGCGTTGTCATGGCGCCGCGTAGCGATGTGGCAACCAGGTTCTGGCGGCTACACGTAAAAGAGCCTTGGCGCACGTTCGTGTCGCGGTGCGTTTAATCTGTCCAAGAGCGTTTCGGGCTGCAGAGCCTGCCCAAACAGGCAGGAGAGGCATTCTTGACAGAGGGGGAAACCAAAACAAACCCAAAAAATTAAATAACAACAGATTCCTCGTTTTCTTTCCCGGCTGCTTTTTCTGCCCCTAAGCAAGAGACGAAAGAGGCAGCCAGGAAAAAACAACAGGCAGCCAATTAGATGCTGAGGTAAAGGAAGACGACAGCCAACCCACAACACCACTACACCTGCAAACCTCTGCTGTTGCGTTCCACCTCCCCCCTCCCACCACTGCTTTCTGACCATTGCGCGCTACGCCGCTGATCCTGTACAAGCAACCTCCGAGCGGCGCATTGCGATCTCCCCAGCAACTCGCCGCCCTCGTAGCCCCACGCCACAACACCAACTACATACGCTCCTTTCTTTTGGGCCCACGCCCCCTGGCCGGATCCCCTTATATATACCCCGCCGTATCTGTACAACAACCGGGAGCCGCCGCTGCCACCATCATCGTCGTCGCCGCCGCCAGCACCACCGCCAGCACCACCGCCAGCACCACCGCCAGCACCACCGCCCTGCGAGCTTCATCTCCCTGTTGAAAACTACCGCTCGGCCCTCGACATGAGCCACGTCGTCTACGGCAAGGAAAACGAGAGCGTTGCTGCCAGACAAGAGTACCCATTGCACACGCCGTTCCCCGAGGCCCCCAAAAAGACCACACCAAGACCGCTTTCGTCCCACAACGCCCTTGTCCCGCGGCTGAGCTCGCCCAAGATGCTGCGCCCGAAAGAGTCGCCGCCGTCCGGGCTCGTGCGACGGCACGGGCTGCTGCCGTCAGAAGAGAGCGTCGCCGAGGCGGCACTCGCGGTGAAGGTCAAGGAGTTGGAGCGCCAGTTTGCCGACGCCTTGCTCAGGTGCAGCCACTTGACCAGCGAGAACCACCGGTTGGAGGACGAACTACAAGCGGCGCAGACCCGCCTTGAGCTGCTGTTGGAGAAGGCGCAGTACTACGAGCAGTGTCTTAAGGAGAGCGAGCTCGAGAGCAGCGGGAACCTCGAGTTGTTGGCCAAGCAGGCGGAGGCGTACAAGCTTATGGTCGACGACTTGCAGGCGCAGGTTGCCGACTTGAACGCGATAATAGCGGCAAAGGGAAGTGCAGACCACCAGAGCAACGACGATAGTGCGGGACTGCCTGCCAGTGAGGGCGGCGCCCGGGACAGCATGCTCGACGCGTACCACCAGCTCGTGCGCAGCTACAAGGTGTTGGAGCGGCACTTTGAGATGGAAAAGAGCTCGAAGTTGGCGATGATGAGGCAGCTCGAGTGTTTGGCGCGCGAGAACGAGGCGCTTGTCCAGCGGCAGAATGGCCACATCATCAGTGTCAACAGCACCACCTCCTCCTCCACCTCCTCCTCCACCTCCTCCGGCACCTCGTCGTCGTCGCATACGGCGGCGGAATATGACGCCGACCTTGACGCCGACTACGTCTCGGAGTTGGCGCAGCACACCAACCACACCATGAACCAGCTCACCGATGAGGATGAGGTGGATACGACGGGTGATATGGACAACAGTGAGAACTCGTTCTTGGAAGGGCTCCAAACGGGCGCGGCGCACTCGTCGCCCAAGAAGGCGCTGCATGGAGCGGACGAACAGGATGACCTGGCGGGTTCGGTGCAAATATCGCAGCACTTTCAGTTTCCGTCCCCGCTGCCGCTACGAGGAGAGCAGCTACAACCACAGCAGCCGCCACCTCCACAGCTACACTTGGACACCAGCAGCCAGCCGTTCCCGCCTTCGCCCGACCCGGCGTCGCGGGAGCGCAAGCGGCTGTCGTTGCCGGCGCAGTTGAAGCGGCGATCGCTCGTTGAAGGCGAGTTTGTATTGTCGCCATTCAAGTTGGCGCCGCTGGGTCCCGTGGCGGCCGGGGAAGCTGGTTTCGACAATGCGCACAACACGTCGGTGGTAAAGCGGTACTCGTCCACCAAGCCCAACCACTCGCGGTACAACAGCCACGACATCGTGCCCATCCGGGTGGAGTTTGAGAAGCCGGAGCCCTTGCGGAGCACGTCGGTGCCCATGCAGCACGTGGTGCAGTTTGGCGCCATCGAGGAGTCGATGGACGAAGACCGCATGGGCGGGCGGGCAGACGAGTTGGCGCGGTCGCACCACCGCAACGGCACGTTGCTTGCCTTGAGCGGCGACTACGACCACGGCCACGCCGGCGCCGGCAATGGCGATATCCTCCCCGAGCTCAGCCGCAACTTTTCCGAGTCGGCGTCCACGTCGAAGCGCTCGAGCTACGTCGGGTCCATTCCCGACGACAAGACGCGGCAGGAGTTGACGAAGCTCCGGTTTGAGCTCCAGTCGTTGAAGTTGCACAACGAGAAGTTGTTGTCCTACATTGGCTTTGAGTTGCAGAAGCAGAAGAAGAACATCAAGATGTTGACCAAGAAGCAGTCGGCGCGGTCGTTGCGCGCTGCGAGTGCCGGGCTCAAGCGCATGGAGTACTCGGACGCCAAGTTGATTGAAAAGTCGCGCGAGGTGTTGATCCATAAAAAAAGGGTGTTGCGGTCGGTGTCGATCAACGCGCTTTTCGGCGACAACACCGAGCGCTTTGAGGATGTGAACAAGGCCAGCATCATGAGCGGCCGCCCCGTGGGCAACAGCCCCGCGTGGCTCGACGCCGGTGCCGGCGACATCGGCAACCAGAGGCGCGGTTTCGGCGCCGCGCACACGGACGGCGCCGACAGGATGGTCAAGAAGTTCTCGTCGCAGGTGTTCCGCCGGCCGGGGGCGTTGTGCTCGCTCAACGGCGATGCCGAGGACGACAGCGACTTCGACAGCAGCCGCTGGGAAAACGAAACCGACGCCGAGACGGTGCTATCGTCGTCGTCGTCGTCGGAAGAGGAGCTCGGCGTGCTAACCCAGATCAAGCACTTGGTGATGGGCGACAGCCACCGGCGCAAACGCAGGAAGGACGGGGCGGGCCAGCAGGTGGACGAGGGGTTGAAGTTCAAGTTTTTGACCATTGCCTTGGGGATCATCATTATCGGGATCAAGTTGGCGCCGCCCAACCATGGTGTAACCAGTACTACTTAATGTATGTCTCCGGAAGAGCTGTGCGCAGGACCTGCCCCGCCCGTCGTAAATCTCGGAAAGAATGGGCACACAGAGGGGAACATGAGGTGATGTGAAATAGGAAGGCCAAAGGGCAAAAGCCAAAGGGCAAAAGCCAAAAGCCAAAAGGCAAGGAAAAGGAGTCATGTGGTGCCGAGCGGCATGTCCAGACAAAGGCAGGGGAGCCAAAAAAAAGTCTCGGAATCACGCCACTTTCTTTCCTCGCTGCTTACATATGCTCGCGCCGGCGTATGCGAGTGAAACAAGTGAACAGCTTATGCTCTGGACCTCTTCCTGCCCTTCCTGCCCCTCATCCCTCCCTCTCCGCGGATAATTTTCCTCTGGTGTGCCCTTGGGCTTTCGTTGTCAAAAACCCGCAACGCTCTTTTAGTATAAAGCACCCTTGGTTTCCCTCCAGTTCTTTTTGTGGACCGAAACCCACCACGTCTATTTCTCTCTCGCGCGGATTTGCATTCTTCTGATAGGCTGGTTGCGGCACTTCTACCATTTTCGCAATCCCCACGATCGGACTCGCACGGACTCGCACGGACACCACTGGACACCACTGGACACCACTGGACACCACTGGACACCACTGGACACACATAAGTAACCAGA
This sequence comes from Zhuliangozyma boniae, assembly GCA_002094185.1. Taxonomy (NCBI): domain Eukaryota; kingdom Fungi; phylum Ascomycota; class Pichiomycetes; order Serinales; family Debaryomycetaceae; genus Zhuliangozyma; species Zhuliangozyma boniae. The sequence continues at coordinate 66 of MXQC01000077.1, read as the reverse complement.
GAAAAAAGGACAGACCCCCGGCTCCCATAATGGCGCTCCGAAATTACATGTACGCAAAGCACAACC
>MXQC01000076.1:0-61635 GCA_002094185.1 Zhuliangozyma boniae | reverse complement strand
TGTTGATCTTATGTTTTTTTTGTATGGTACGCCTCCTCCCGTGTGCTACACTGGTTCGCTCGTCGGCGTCGTCAGTTTTGTATAAGAGACAGCTTACGTAAGCACACAGTAACATTCTAATGAGCTTCCTCTCTCTCTCTTTTAGTGGCCCTTTCTCTAAATTTTTTTCTCTTCTTTATTGGGCGGATTTCCTGTTCGGTTTGCGTGTGTGCCGTTTTGTCTCCAGTGTGTGCGTGTCTCTCCGACTGTCTGGCTGTCTGCATTACTGCGTTTAGTCTCTACAAGGCCCACTAGGTTACCGTGACGCTAATAGAACAGCAGTGGCCATGAAGAACAGCAATAACAGCAATAGCAACGACAGCACTAATAGCACGGATAGCAGCAACAGCAATAGTCATCGCTCCGAGCATGCAGCTCCCACCACCACTTCCAACAATAGTCACGGCAACCCGTCGCCGTCGTCGTTGTCCAACTTCTTCAACGGCACCGACGCCGAGCCGCTGACAAAGCTCACCAACAAGCACACCATGTCCAAGGCCTCGTCCAAGAAGAAGCGTAAGACCAACGTGCGGGCATGCGACGCGTGCGCCATCCGTAAGGTCAAGTGTGAGAGCACGAGGCCGTGCAACCACTGCGTGACCAACGGATTGAGCTGCACTATGTTGCGCGAGCGCAAAAAGTCCGGGCCCAAGAACTTGCACCGCAAGACCTTGGACAGTATTAGCTCGTTGAGCGAGGTGATTGAGATAAACACCCGCCAGCCCACGAGAAACAACAGGGTGCTCATCCAGCAGCAGCTACAGCAACTACAACAGCAACAACAACAGCAGCTACCACAGCAACAGCTACAGCAACAGCTACAGCAACAGCTACAGCAACTACCTCATCACCAACAGCATCACAGCCGTCCCCAGTGGTCGGGGACAGCATCACAAGCTCTGTTGAGTAAGAGCCCCAGCGATGTCGAGTCGAGCCCGCAGTCCCACGAGTCGGGCATGGCCACTCCGGAAGTGGCACCAAACTCCGCCTCGTACTCGGTCTCATCGTACACTGGCACTGGTATGGGTACGGGCATGGGCATGAGTATGGGCATCCACATGGGTACCGGCACCGGCACCGGCACGGCCGTGGGTCCGGCTGGCGCCATTGCGGCTGGCGGGTCCGTCTTATCGGGCGGCCATATCCCCACGCGGCCCACGTCTATTGTGCTTTCACAAGCACCACCCTTGACCGAAAGCATATCGTCCATATCGGCGCCACCCACGGTGCCGCTCTCGTCAATGGCTGCACCTGTGATGTCGTCGTCATCTGCTCCTGGCTCCGTGCATGGGTCGATTCCCACCACGGGCCCCGCTGCGGGTACCCCCGTGGTTCCCACGCCGTCGTCGAGCACCCTCACCGAAGAGTACCTCGTGACGCCCTTCCATCTTGTTGAGAACATCCAACTTATCGGGGACGAGCCCGCGATGTACGAGCTCGTGAAACCGTTGACGGTGGCATCGGTGATAGCCAACCTCACCAAATTGGTTGAATTTTTGACCCACAACTACCCCAACACGGGCAACGCCAGTGGCGGCGGCAACACTGCCCATGGGGCCAGCGCCGCCCATGGCAATAGCCCGTACCACCAGGAACTCAACCTTGTGAACCACCACGCGGACTCGCTCTACTTGTCCACCCTACTTGTGATTCTCACGTTGAACCAGATTGTGGCCGAGGTGTTGATCAAGTTGAAGAAACAAAAGTTCAAGGACCTCGTGCACTACCCCAAGCGGTACTTGATGTTCCGCGGGTTCAAGGCGTACAAGAACCTGTGCCATTTCAAGATCTTGGAAATTTTCACCTTGATTGAAAAGAACTTCATTGTGCCGCCCATCATCCCGCAGATTAGGTTGACGTCGACGCACCAGTTTATGCACTTGAACCAGTACCAGATCTACTACAACTTGTCAATTGCGTGCGTACAGCTGTGCAACTATAACCATATCTTGAACTTGACCAACACCTTGAACACGTCGAGCACGCAGCAGAGCAACTACGGCAACGAGGCGCAGGAGCACCAGAAGATCTTGTACTTGGCACGCGCCATCACGTACTTGCAGTTGATCAATATCAAACCCAACGAGTCTACACACCCGCTCACCGAGTTGTACGAGTACATCTACACCATGGAGCGGTACTACATTGCCTACTCGTCGCACAACTACAACATCAATGTCACCCGGAACAACGACATTATGTTGCATTTGCGCAACAGCAAGATGGTGGGCAAGGGTTTTCTCTACGATCTTATGAAGATTTGCGACGACAGCAGCATTCTCGAGGACGTGTGCCACCACTCGAACTTCAACGTGACCTTGAGCTACGAGCCCGTGGATGGATACTACAGGTTGAAGGAGCAGATTGACAAGCTCGAGCCAAGCGAGCCCATGCTCGGGATCTTGAAGACGATCTTGTTGTTCAAGGTGTTGCTCGTGCGGCCGTTGGACTTTGCCAGCGCCAAGAAGGAGTTGGTGGCGATGGTGTTGGCGTTGAACCACTTGCTCGAGATGGCGGACTCAGACTTGTTCAAGGTGAAAATCTCCAACTACCAGGTGTTGCAGCCGTTGTTGCACATGCTCAAGATCTTTCTCGAGATGAAACAGTTTGAGTCGCGCTTGGGTGTGCCCATCAACGTGGCGGACCAGGAGTGCCTTCTAAGGTACAGCGACAATCTCAGCTTGCATTTCCCCTTCTTCAACAATATCAACAAGTTGATTCGCGCGCACAAGATTTTGAACAACTGGTTTTTGAACTTGTCGGAGTTTAGACGGCACGAGGAGGCACAAGAAGAGGAGGCAGTAGCCGCGGCAGTGGCAGAACAGCCGAAGCAGAAGAAGAGAAAGACAAAGAAGGGGGGGAAGAAGGGCGAAGCTGGGAACAACAGTGGCCAGGGGCAGAGCCAGGAACGGGGGCAAGTACAGGCACAGGTACAGCCGTCAAGCGTGGGAAGTAACGTCGTTGGCACCACGCCTGTGCCGCCAATGCAGCTTCTCCAGCACCAGTTGCAGCAACTGCCCGTATCGCTCGTGCAGCCCATGCAGCATGTGAATTCCATGCCGCAGCAATATTCACGGGACCAGCTGTTCCAACAGCAGCAGCAACAGCAGCAGTTTACCCCTCAGTTCGACGCTCAGTTCCATGAGCAGCAGCAACAGCAGCACCAGGAACCACCGCAACATCTGTCTACTGCTCATGCCATCGACTTGCCTAGCATCCCGTCGATGCTGACGTTCCCATTCGAGCGCATTGCGAGTCAGATCGACTTTAACGAGTTGCTCAAGGATATTTCTCCCCTGGGCACCACAGCTAAGGCCGTGCCAGACCAGCTCCAGCACCAGGCCGATGACGAAGAAGAAGAGGAGGAGAAGGAGGAAGAGGAGGAGTTTTTCTTCCGGCCTGCCAAGGAGCACGGACACAAGTTTGCCACTCAGCAGCAGCAGGGACAGCAACAGCTGATGCCGTTCCAGCTGCCGATGCCGGCACCGCCACCATCGCAGCAGGGCACACCCATGGCCCAGTTTGGCCGCACCCCCGAGGGCATCCAGATGAACAACAGCACGCGCAACTTTTTAAACTTGTTCTCGGCAACAAACTTCGAGGACGTTATGAATGGGACCAACACCAGCGGCAGTTTCCTCAACTTGTACCCGATGAACCAAGTGGATAAGTAGCGGTAGTGAGATCGTCCCGAGGAGTAGGCTTCTTATGTTGTAGTATTAATTTGACATCACAGTTACATTTTTGGTCCCCGTGGCTCAGCCTGCCTGGCGTGGTAACAACCATGCGCCCAGGTCTTATAACCAGAGAAAGAGTAGTGGTGGGTATCAGAAGTGTAGTGGTTATCATCTGATAAGGGTGCGGATGTTGTGGTTGCACATGCGCGGCAGAGACTACTTTCCTGTTCCATGCAAATGATGTCATTGAAACCACCGCCCAAACCCTTGCCCAAACCCCCTCGCCCGTCTCCTTAGTGGTAGCAGTCTCTCTTCTCCCACCTTCCTCTGCCTCTGCCTCTGCCTCTGCCTCTGCCTCTTCTGACTATGGTGGCCAAAGAAAGAAAGAGAAAAAAAACAACGAAAATACACAATTCCTCACGAGGGGGAGAGAGAGGGGGCGGAGAGAGAGGAAGGAAAAATCAGTACAGCAGGAAAACCCAGAAGAAAAAAACGTTCAACGAAAGCTCCCTCTGAGAGAACAGCACCAGCGCCAGCATAAGCACTATTGCTAACCACCACCACCAGAAGAGCAGCAGCAGCAGCACTACCACTACCACGTCTACCACTACCACCACCACTTCTACCAATTACACCGCATTGCACACATTATGGATTTAGACACAGACGTACCCATGGAAGACGTTGAAGAAACGGCAGTCAAGTCCAAGCAATCGCAGCTGCAGCTCCAGCTCCAGGCCGGCGCAGCCGGCGTGCTGGGGGAGAAACAGCCCGCTCTCGACAGCGCCTCCGTCAACCAGTTGGACGCCTGGATTGACAAGTTGAGCAAGTGCGAGCCACTTTCGGAAGCGGATGTCAAGAAACTCTGCAAGATGGCGATCGAGGTATTGCAATTTGAGGAGAATGTGCAGCCTGTGAATGTGCCCGTGACCATTTGTGGCGACGTTCACGGGCAGTTCCACGACTTGATGGAGTTGTTCAAGATCGGTGGGCCCTGCCCCGACACCAATTACCTCTTTATGGGCGACTATGTCGACCGCGGGTACTACTCGGTGGAGACAGTGAGCTACCTCGTGTGCATGAAGGTGCGTTTCCCCAACCGCATCACCATTCTCCGGGGCAACCACGAGTCGCGGCAGATCACCCAGGTGTACGGGTTCTACGACGAGTGTCTCCGCAAGTACGGCAGCGCTAGCGTGTGGAAGTTGTTCACCGACTTGTTTGACTACTTTCCCATCACCGCACTCGTGGACAACAAAGTGTTTTGTCTCCACGGCGGGCTCTCGCCCATGATTGAGACCATCGACCAGGTGCGCGAGTTGAACCGCATCCAGGAGGTTCCGCATGAGGGCCCCATGTGCGACTTGTTGTGGTCGGATCCCGACGACAGGGGCGGCTGGGGCATCTCGCCTCGAGGCGCAGGGTTCACGTTTGGTCAGGATATCTCGGAGCAGTTTAACCACACCAACGATTTAAGCTTGATTGCGCGCGCGCACCAGTTGGTGATGGAGGGGTTCAGCTGGTCACACCAGGAGAGCGTGGTGACGATCTTTTCTGCGCCCAACTACTGCTACCGGTGCGGCAACCAGGCGGCGATCATGGAAATGGACGAGCAGCACAACAGACAGTTTTTGCAGTACGACCCCAGCGTCAGACCGGGCGAGCCCACAGTGACGAGGAAAACTCCCGACTACTTCTTATGATGGATGAATAATGTTCTGTGGCAGCCGCAGCAACAGCAGCAGATCTTCCTCCTGCCTCTGCTTTTGCCTGTGTTGTCCCTGCCTCTGCAGTTGTCCCTGCTGTTGTCTTTACTGCTTGATTTTTCGCTTGTTTTTCGTCTTCTTTTGTTCTGTTTATGTATCTGATTTTTGGCATCTGCTGGCGGGCTCCATAGCTACTGCGCCCCCCCCCCCCTTCCCCTCGCTCGCGTGTCTGCACCACTCTTTTATTAGCCACCATTAATGTGTTCCACTGGTGATAATGTCGACTGTAGGTTTCCTTTGGCGACTGTCGCAGAGTCCCCCGTTTTGTCACTCGCCACGACATTGGGCGAAAATATTATCCAACCAGAGCCTGTAAATTATCCATTACCAGAGGCAGAGGGAAAAAAGTCCAGACGGAGAAAAAAAGAGCCCAGCCAATTAAAAGCAGTGGCCCTACTGACAGCATCACCACTACCACTATCACCACCGCCACCTACACCATGTTGAGAGCCAGGACATTGTCGCAGATACCCAAGCGGTCGCTCTACACTTCCGTGTTGGAGTCCGACATCAACATCACCCGGAGCGGCAAGGTGCACCAGTCCGTTGGCCACGGCGGGCGCTCGTCGAGAACGGGCTACACCGCCACCGTCTTTGGCGCTAGCGGGTTCTTGGGCCGCTACATCACCTCCAAGTTGGCGAGGCACGGCACAACCACCATTGTTCCCTACAGGGACGACTTGAAGAAGCGGTTCTTGAAGGTTACCGGTGACTTGGGCGTGGTGAACTTTGTCGAGATTGATGCGCGCAACTTGCAGAGCATCCAGGACAGCGTTGCCCACTCTGACATTGTCATCAACTGTATCGGCGTTGACTACAACACCAAGAACTTCTCGATGGCCGACATCAACATTGGACTCGCCGAGCGCATTGCCCAGGCCGCCAAGGACGCCAACGTCGACCGGTTTATCCACGTTTCCTCGTACAACGCCGACCCCAAGTCCGAGTCTGTGTTTTACGCCACCAAGGGCCTTGGCGAGCAGGCGGTGCGCGGGATTATCCCCGACTCCACCATTGTGCGTCCCTCGCAGATGTACGGCCGCGAGGACAACTTGTTGAACTACCTCGGCCCCAAGATCAAGATGTTTACGCCCAACAAGAACCAGAAGGAGATCTACCCCGTGCACGTGACGGACGTGGCGCGTGGCATTGAGAAGATTGCCTTTGACGACTCCACCGTGGGCCAGACGTTTGAGTTGTACGGTCCCGAGAAGTTGACATACGCCGAGATTAGGCAGTTAATCCACACCATCACCGAGAACTTTGCCCAGGTGGGGCCCTTCTCCTACAAATTTGGCGAGTACGAGCTCCCCTTGCCGCTCGCGCGGCTCGTGGCCGAGCTCAAGCAGTTGCCCTTTTGGAGGATGACCAACCCGGACCAGGTCACGAGACACCTCATAAACCAGACCATCGACCCCAACGCCAAGACGTTCAAGGACTTGGGCATTGACGACGTGACCTTGTTGGCGGACGTGCTATTCACGTACGTCAAGCAGTGGAGACACCCCTTGATTGCGCAGAAGGGTGCATCTTCCAAGAAGGAGATTGAGAAGTTGAGACAGATCCAGCACTTTACCCCGTAGGTGTAGACGGCAAATAGTCATTACATGTATTAAAGAAGTGGTTGTGGTTGCAGTAGTTTTTCGGACATCGCCGAGGCTGTGAAGGCGGTTCCCCCACTTGGAAAAAAGCGTGTGCTCTGAACGCAGATACACAGGCCACGCTTTCTTTTCTTTCACACTACCGTTGCCCCACATGCCATTACCCCCCATAGAGACGTTTCGGGAATCTACCTTGGAGGAACAGCGCAGCGTGCTAGACCACTTGTTCGAGCCGTGCGATACGTTGGCCACGCTTATCAGCGACAAGGTCGTGCACAGCAAACCATACGCTAGCTACCCAGAGTTCATTGAACAAGTAAGGGGAGAGCTCTTGGCGTTTCTCAACTTGCTGGAGTTTGTTGCGTCCAAGCGCGGGGAGGAGATCAACCCACAGGTGTCCCAGATCATTGCGGCGCACCCGCGGTTGGGCGAGCCCAAGGGGTCGCTCTCGGCCCACTCGAGCGCCGAGCAGAGGACGCTCGTGGCGGACCCCGAGGAGACGGTCAGGTTGCGTCAGTTGAATACCGAGTATGAGGGGAAGTTCCCTGGGTTGCGGTATGTGGTGTTTGTCAATGGCCGTCCGCGGAGCGAGGTGATGGCCGACATGGCGGCGCGGATCAAGCGTGGGAACGTATCGTTAGAGAGGATAGAGGCATTCAACGCGATGTGCGACATTGCCTTGGACCGGGCGCGGAGGTTGGCGGTGAGGCTATAAGCAGAGGCTCTGTGCTGTTGTGCAAGATGTGTATAGTTCCCGCCAGTGAATCCGGGTAATAATGCAATTTCATAAGGGCATTTCTTGGGCGTGGCACTACCCCCCTCGTTTCTCAACATTCGCCCTTTTTTCTTCCACCACCTTTGCTCGCCCTTGTAAAGTGATAAGCCAGTAAAAAGTCGAGCTCAGGAACCACCGTCCAATCAATCGCGCAAACACACGCATAATGGTATGTCCGAAGCAGAAACAGGGGCAATCCCCAATTCCCACCCAGCAGAACCCTCGTACTAACTAGTCCCCCTTCCCCCCCCTAGGCTGGTGCAATTGAGAACGCAAGAAAAGAGATTAAGCGCCTTTCGCTCGACGCTGACGAGAGCCAGTACGGGCAGATCTACTCGGTGTCTGGTCCCGTTGTGGTTGCCGAAAACATGATTGGGTGCGCCATGTACGAGTTGGTCAAGGTGGGCCATGACAACTTGGTGGGCGAGGTGATTAGAATCAGCGGCGACAAAGCCACCATCCAGGTGTACGAGGAGACCGCAGGCGTGACCGTGGGCGACCCCGTGTTGAGAACCGGCAAGCCCTTGTCGGTGGAGTTGGGACCCGGGTTGATGGAAACCATTTACGATGGTATCCAGAGACCGTTGAAGGCGATCAAGGAGACGTCGCAGTCGATCTACATCCCCAGAGGCATTGACGCGCCCGCCTTGTCGAGAACGGCGCAGTGGGACTTTACCCCCGGCAGCTTGAAGGTGGGCGATCACATCACGGGCGGCGACATTTTCGGGAGTATCTTTGAAAACTCGTTGCTCGACGACCACAAGATCTTGCTCCCACCCAGAGCCCGCGGTACCATCACGTCGATTGCCGAGAAGGGCTCGTACAGCGTTGAGGACACGGTGTTGGAGGTGGAGTTTGACGGTAAGAAGCACCAGTATTCGATGATGCACACGTGGCCCGTGAGAGTTCCCCGTCCTGTGGCGGAGAAGTTGACCGCGGACCACCCGTTGTTGACAGGCCAAAGAGTGTTGGACTCGCTTTTCCCCTGTGTCCAGGGTGGCACCACGTGCATCCCTGGTGCCTTCGGGTGCGGCAAGACGGTCATTTCGCAGTCATTGTCCAAGTTCTCGAACTCGGACGTTATCGTGTACGTGGGTTGCGGCGAGCGCGGCAACGAGTGTGCCGAGGTATTGATGGAGTTCCCCGAGTTGTTCACCGAGATTGCCGGGCGCAAGGAGCCCATTATGAAGCGGACGACCTTGGTGGCTAACACCTCGAACATGCCGGTGGCGGCGCGGGAGGCCTCCATCTACACCGGCATAACCTTGGCCGAGTACTTTAGAGACCAGGGCAAGAACGTGTCGATGATTGCCGACTCGTCTTCACGGTGGGCCGAGGCGTTGAGAGAGATTTCCGGGCGGTTGGGTGAGATGCCCGCCGACCAGGGGTTCCCCGCCTACTTAGGCGCCAAGTTGGCCTCGTTCTACGAGCGTGCCGGCAAGGCCATTGCCTTAGGCTCCCCCGACCGCGTGGGGTCGGTGTCGATTGTCGCCGCCGTCTCTCCTGCCGGTGGTGACTTTTCCGACCCCGTGACCACTTCCACGTTGGGTATCACGCAGGTGTTTTGGGGGTTGGACAAGAAGTTGGCGCAGAGAAAGCACTTCCCCTCGATCAACACCAGCGTGTCATACTCCAAGTACACCACGGTGTTGAACAAGTACTACGATGCTAACTACCCCGAGTTCCCCCAGTTGAGAGACAAGATCAGAGAGATTTTGTCCAACGCCGAGGAGTTGGAACAAGTGGTGCAGTTGGTGGGCAAGTCGGCGTTGTCGGACTCTGACAAGATCACCTTGGACGTGGCGACTTTGATCAAGGAGGACTTTTTGCAGCAGAACGGGTACTCCACGTACGATGCGTTCTGCCCCATCTGGAAGACGTTTGACATGATGCGCGCGTTCATCTCATATTACGACGAGGCGCAGAAGGCGGTGTCCAACGGCGCCCAGTGGTCCAAGTTGAGCGAGTCCACCGGCGACGTCAAGCACGCCGTGTCGTCCGCCAAGTTCTTTGAGCCTACCAGGGGCCAGAAGGAGGGCGAGAAGGAGTTTAACGAGTTGTTGACCAAGATCTCTGAGCGTTTCGCCGAGGCCGCTGAGTAGAATGAGGGAGGAAAGCAGTGGCTGGCTCTTTATAACACTTTTCACTATTGTCTGTTTTGTAAGAAAAAGAAATACGTATACTTGTTTGGTAGCTATGGGCTTTAACATGCGGCCCTACCCACCGTGTTTAGGGCGCTCCAGCAGCCCGCGAGGCAGTCGACAAACACCGTGTCTACCCCCTCGACCAAGCCCCTGACCTCGTCGTCAAACGAGTCGATGATGGCGTTGCGCCGCTGGATGCTTTCGTCGGGCGGTTTATCAAAGTTCAAAGCAAATTCGTTAATGGGGATGCCACGCGGGGTGTAGACGGTGAGAGGCACTTCTTCGGGCTCGTCGGTAATCACGCTGCTGCTCTTTTCCTGGGGGTGCACATACATGGCCGTGGCTGCCCCGGTTTGTGTTCCTGCTTGTGCCGCCATTGTTGTTGCTGCATGCTGTCCTGGGGTGAACCACGATGTGAGTGTGGCAAACACCGACGGCTTTGGTCCGGTTTCCGCAAGAACTTCCTGCTGGAACGGATGGCCCCCGCTCAACACTGCCTCGTTGTTGTGCTGGCTCGCAGGCGGTCTGAACCGAGCATACCGGTCCTCCACAAAGTCAGTGAACCGGTCGCCACTGGAGAAGATGTGCGGTTGCGCCAGCCGGCGGGGGAAGTACAAGTCTGCATCGTAGGGAGGCTCGTGTGGGGATATTATCGACGAGTGTAGTGGTGCTGATGAGTAAGGAGACGTGGATGGGATTTCAAAGGAGGGAGAGGACTCGGGAAGGGCGGTGAGTGGAGGGAGTGTGGAGAATGGTGGTGCTGTTGCGTGGACGAGAAGGTCGTTGGTGGTGCCTGCCCGGCATGGTGGGGACGCCAATGGGAGAGTGAAACTCTTGGCATGGTAGTTGATTGGACGGGGCGTGAATGCACATTGATCTCGCCCTGCTGACAAGCTGGAGGATGCCGCCATGGTGGTGTTTACAAAGAGAACAGGGTTCAGAGCATTTTTTTGGGTGCGAATTTGGCGGTGGTCATAGTGGTGGTGCGAGCGGGGAAAGTGTCGATTTTGGCAAGAGAATATCCACTTCAACCGGCGCTCAGCAAGAGACGCCACTGATAACAGCTCAAGCAGACCGTGCTGGCCCTACTGTTTCCAAATTGTTGCAACGTAAACAAGGCTTCATTCACATTGGCGCTATATAAGTATGGACATTAATGTTCTTTGAAAGAGACCAGATGCTAAACAAGGCGTCAATTGAAAGAACGGCAACAAACAAGTCGCAGCAGCAGCAGCACCAGCAATGTAGAACCCACATCGTCAAACAATAGTGGCACAAAGCCTAGCCAGTGGATGGCTCTAGCCTGTGCACCTCTTCCATTCAATTCAATAGGAATCCCTGTGGCCCCGCCACAAATCGCTGCTCCTCCCTTCTCCCCTTTCTTCCAACCAAATGATACGCTGAGTATCATTTAACCCCGGCTGTCCATTTACTTGGATCTAGCTCTAACCTTCCGTCTCTTTCTTTTCAATCTTCTAACTCTTTTCTTTCTCCACTTATCTCTCATGATGATATGTGTTGATGGTAGGGAAAGAAAGGAGAAAAGAAAGAAAGAAAGAAGAGTATAAGGGGGAGAGAAACTTTTCAACCTGCGAGACTGGGTGACACCACTATTGCGATTCCGTGACCCTAACTTTTTTTTTCCTTTGCTCCTTCCCCTCACGTCTCGTCATACAAAATTAACTATGTGTCACGTGCTCAAACGTGTACCAGGGTTCTAATATACAGGCGCACAGTCTAGTGGGGAGGAGGCACAGAGAGAAGAACAACCGTGGTTGCCGTTACTATTCCACCTGGTCGTCGACCTTGATGCCCTTGGTCAACCGCTTGGTCTCCTGGGCCAATGCTTTGGCCAAATCCTCCTTGATGTGCGCCAAGTCCAATGCTGCCGCCACCTCGTCAATGATCTCGGCGCTGATGATGACCTGTTCCTCCTCCTGGACCAACTCGCGCAAGTGGCGCGGCTCGTTGTGCCGGGCGTAGATGGCGTCCAACGCCTCCACTTCTCTAAACGCGAGGTGGCTGGTATCGCTGACTGTGATGTCACTGGCCAAGTCGTCGTCCTTATGTGGCTGCTTGGTCTCGAGCAAGTACTCCAAGTGCTTGATCCCGAGCAACGCCTTGGTGTGGCAGTAGAGCCGGTAGGCGAGGTAGAACCCAGGTACATTGGGCACCACGGGGAGCAATGCGAACGGGAGCGAGATGGGGATCCCCACTGCGCACAAGATGGCGTACTTCCGGTGTTTGTGCCAGCTCTCGTCCTTGAATGCGTGCAACTGGTTGAGGATGGTGGGCGGGGTTTGGAACCGGGGGTGATATAAGGGAATGGGCTTCAACTGGTCTATCGAGATCTTTAAATCTTCAATCTGCGACTGCACTACCAATGTGGGGTTCTTGGCATTCTCTGTGCCGCTGCTGCCGCTGCTGCTCCTGTTATCCTTTGGATTTAGCAAGTCCAAGGACTCCTCGTTGATCTCCCTGATCATCGCTGTCTTGTTGGGAAACGACTGGAGACAGTTCTCTTCGTATGGAATCGTGGCAAGCAACTTTTTCACAAACGCGATGATCTTGATGTTGACGGTCTGCTTCGAGGCGTTCAACTTGTCCCACCCCTTGGTTGCAAGCCCCGTCAACCGGCGCTCAACCTTGGTGATCCAGGGGATCTTCTGCAATTGTGCAGGGCCAAGCGCCGAGGGTCGGTGGTTGCAGTAGATATAGGACCTCGAGGTGGTAATGGGGATGGACACGACGTAGATGGAGTTGCGGTTCAAGGTGGACTGATGTCGCTTAAACTGGAGACTGCACAATGCAAACGGCTGTTTGGTAAACATGGCGAATACAAGGTGTAAGGAGTGATGTGGTATGCAGGGGACAAGAACCAGGGTACAACTTCCTGTTCTTTTGGAAGTGTCCTCGGTTGTAGCGGGCTGCGTTGGTGTCCTGAAACTCCCACCTGTTCGCAATGGCAAAAGAAAAAAGGGCCGAAAGAGTGGCGGCTGGGGGAGAGAATATCAGCGAGATTGCTATTTTGCTTATGTAAGGTGTGCACGTGACCAGCCATTTGTGCCCATCTTCATATACACTGTCCTAAAGGGCCGGCTTGTACTGAGTCAGGGTGAGCCAACAGTGCTTGGCAGTGGTTGTGAGGCAATGTCGGCTTCTAGTGTACGTTTTGTCAAATTTAGTTAGAATTGACAGTAATGTTGGAGGAAAACGTGGCTTCCAACAGCCACCTCCTCATCGTAGACACACACACACACACGCACACGGTCTTGCTGATTCACCCTATAGCAGCCATTCTACCAGCTTTGTCCTTCCCTATACTGTTCGTTGGCACCACCCACCTTACCCCCACTCCGGACCAAGATGTAAACAAGCGCAAGCCTCTCCCTGAACCTTAAAATCATAAACGAGGGAAAAAATGCAGTTGCGCCTGCATTGCTAAAAACCCCAATTTTCCCCTATCTCAATCACAAGCTCATCCTCTGCACCTAATTCTCTGCTCGCCATCAATAACCACAGCCACAAGCATCATGTCGGAAGAGCACCACCACAGGGCGAATGTGCGGTCGCAGTCGATGGGGAGCAGCAGCCACAGCTATACCCGGCCCTCGGTAGAGGTGCCGGCAAATCCCTTTGAGCACACAAACGTTTACACCTATAGCCACAAAGCCAACGTGGTTCCCACCTACGTACTAGATACGCTCCTGAAGGCACACTACAGGGACGGCGCGGTGCTGGAGCACGGCGCCATAGCCGACGAGACCTACCACACGTATATCAACGACCCGTACGTGCGCGCTATGGACGGCAGCTGGTACCTGTTCATGCAGCTGATGCGGCACCAGACGGCGTACACGAGCGACAAGATCGGCTACGACGAGGACTACTACCGTGAGTATGACTTGGGTACGCCGTGGGGCGGCGACGAGAGGCTAAAAAGTGCATTGGTTGCGGGCAGCGGTGTCAGTGCTGGCGACGAGAAGCGCGGCGTGTTTGGGTGGCTCTTTCCCAGCCGCGTCGCGGGCGAGAACGACACCAGAGTGCGGTCTACCGCGGGGTACTGGATGGGTGCCAACCGGTCGCAGTTGAAACCGCGGTTGCGCAAGATATTCCTCTTCAACCCGTTGGTACCGCTCTTTTTGCGGGTGTTAATCATTGTGTTTTGCGCCATCGCCCTCGCCATCGCCGGGTCCATCTACGTGTTTTCGCGGCGCGAGAGCAACGGCACCCACATCGAGCAGCAGCCCAGCACCATCATGGCCATTGTGGTACAGTCGGTGGCCCTCGTGTACGTGATCTATATTGCTTACGACGAGTACCACGGGAAGCCACTCGGGTTGCGCGAGCCCATGGGCAAGATGCGGCTCATCATGTTGGACTTGTTGTTCATCATCTTCTCGTCGGCCAACTTGTCGTTGGCGTTCAATGCCATGTATGACGACGAGTGGGTGTGCGAGGTGAACCGGACGCCGGGGTTGGCGGATATTGGCCTCTACTTCCCCGTTATTGCGTCCATCTGTCAGCGGCAGCGGGCGTTGGCGGCGTTTTTGTTTCTCGTGTTGGTGCTCTGGGTCATAACGTTCACCGTGAGCTTGTTGCGGGTCATCGACAAGGTGAACACGCCGGGGATAAAAGAGTAATGGATAGTGTGGTATAGGCATATGCATGTTTACTTGGAAGAGCTGGCAAGAGCTGGCAAGAGCTGGCAAGAGCTGACAAGACCCACACCACCAACAGAGTCGTGTGGTTCTGCGAGAGAGAGCCGCTCCTGGTTCCCTAAAAAAGAACATACAGGGAAAACGGAAGGCAGCCAAAAAAAGACTTCCTAGTGCTGTCTCACTCTCCCTCTCCCTCCACCTCTTGCTCTCGTTCCTGGGCAAAGCACACACCACCACACGCAGAGTCAAAGGCTAACGTTTGCCAACACCAAGCACCCACAGCATCCTCGTCTCCACCTCCCCGTCGCTTTTCACACCGAGGTACTTACACTCCCACCTCCTCATCAGCACCTTTTCAGTTTCTCCGGGACACGGCATTCGCCACTGAGCCACCTCCAGATACCCATAACATAAATCGGCAACCGCCGCCACCACACCACCACACCACACCTCACTACACCACAGCATATCCTCTGTTTACCATGTCGACACTTCCTCCCTATACGGACCTCAATGCCACGTGGTCGTTTATCCAGCCCGGGTTGGAGTTCATCTTGGGCGGCCAGAACGACCAGGGGGTGACGTCGACGATGTACATGAACTGCTACACGGCGGTGTACAACTACTGTGTGAACAAGGCGCGGCGGGGTTCTGTGCCTACGGCCATTGCCGCCAACACCGAGAACAACTCGTACTCGCTCGCGGGCGCTGAGATCTACAGCAAGTTGGACGTGTACCTCACCCAGTTTATCCGCGGATTGAAGAAGCTGACGAGCGAGACGTTTTTGGAGTTTTACGTGCGCAAGTGGACGCGGTTCACTATTGGTGCCGTGTACATGAACAACGTGTTTGACTACATGAACCGGTACTGGGTGCAGAAGGAAAGAGCAGATGGGCGCAAGGACGTGTACGACGTGAACACGTTGTCGTTGATCAAGTGGCGCAACGAGATGTTCCAGTCCAACGCCGACACCTTGATCCGCGAGGTGTTGGAGTTGATTGAGAAGCAACGCAACAACTTGATTGTGGACTCGAACTTGATCTCCACCGCCATCAAGTCGTTGGTGTTTTTGAGCATCGACGCCCAGGACTTGAAGAAGCCCAACTTGATCATTTACGTCAACTCGTTTGAGCGGGCGTTTTTGAAGGCAACCATGGACTACTACACGCGTGAGTCGGCAGAACACTTGACGCTGCACAACGTGGTGGACTATATGAAGAAGTGCGAGGCGCGGTTGGCGGAGGAGATCTCGCGCTCCAACAATTACTTGGAGGACCACACCAAGCGCCCGCTCTTGGATGTGTTGAACGCAGCCTTGATCGAGAACCACGCCAACGAGATGTACGACCAGTTTGTGGTGTTGTTGGAGCAGGATCAGATCGAGCACATCCAACGGATGTACAAGTTGCTCTCGCGCGTGCCCAAGACGTTGGACCCATTGGCCAAAGCGTTTGAGGATTACATTAAGAAGGAAGGACAGGCGGCGTTGCAGGAGATTAAGGCAGCAGCCGAGAACGAGCAACAGCAGCAGCTTCTGCTGCTGGCTGATGGCAAGAAGAGGCCCAGTGCCGGCGTGGACCCCCGGGTGTACGTCAACACGTTGATTGCCGTGTACAACCAGTTCAACGAGGTGGTGGTACAGGCGTTTAACAAGGACACCAAGTTCATCCGGTCGTTGGACAATGCGTGCCGCGACTTTGTCAACAACAACGTGGTGGCAATGCCCAAGGTTAAGGCGGCATCGCGCACGCCCGAGTTGTTGGCGCGGTACGCGGACGGGTTCTTGAAGAGCACCGCCAAGGAGACCGACACCGCGGACATGAACCCCGACAAGCTCATGATCGTGTTCAAGTTCATCAACGACAAGGACACGTTTGAGGAGCACTATCGGCGGTCGTTGGCCAAGCGCTTGATCAATGGCACGTGCAAGTCGGACGACTTGGAGGAGGGCATCATCCACCGACTCCAGGAGGAGAACTCGATCGAGTACACCTCCAAGATGACCAAGATGTTTTCCGATATGAAGGCGTCTGTTGATTTGAAGCAGCAAGTGAAGGAGCGGGTGAGTGAGCAGGTGGTCAAAGATTTCACGCCGTTGATCTTGGCACAGTCGATGTGGCCGTTCCGGCACTTGCATGACTACGACTTGAAGCTCGCACCCGAGTTGACGCCCTGCATTGACAACGTGAAGGAGATTTACGGGACACAGCACAACGGGAGACAGTTGCAGTGGCTCTGGAACCACGGGCGCGCCGAGTTGAAGGCGAACTTGTCGCGCAAGGGCAAGGCGCCGTTTACGTTTTCGGTGTCAAACGTGCAGTTGATGATCTTGCTTGCGTTCAACAAGCAAAAGAGCTACGCATTCAAGGAGTTGCATGACCTCGTGGGCACGAAGCGCGAGACGTTTGAGGCGCACTTGGTACCCTTTACTAAGTACAAGTTGATGGACCAGTCGTCGGAGACCATCACCGACAGCACGGTGTTTACGGTTGTGGACGAGTACAAGTCGAAGAAGCTCAAGGTGAACTTCATCTCGGCCATCAAGACCAACGAGTCGAAGCAGGAGGAGGACGAGGCGACCAAGGAGATTGACGAGACGAGAAAGAACTACCTCCAGGCGTGCATTGTGCGGATCATGAAGCAGCGCAAGCAGTGCAAGACCAACGACTTGATCAACGAGGTGCTTCCACAGACACAGTCGCGGTTCAAGGCCAAGATCATCGATGTCAAGCGCGTAATCGATATCTTGATTGAGCGTGATTATCTCAAACGGCTCGACAACAACACGTTTGAGTATATCAGCTGAGGCAGGGGGACAGGCAGCTGTGGAAGTGTAGTGATGAGCATATAGCTGGAATAAGATACAAGTGCGGAAAGAACAAAAAAAATAAATGCAGAAGGGAAAGCAACGCCAAAAGGAAGAACAACACCAAAAGGAAGAACAACACCAAAAGGAAGAACGATTAGTTCATATACCAGGCATGTCAGTGGTAAAGAGACAGAGAATAGGCACATACCCCATTGGCGGCAACAACACAGCACTGAACGAACCTGGAAGGGTGCTATTTGCCCCGTCGGTGGTGCTTGAAGGACACACCGGCCCGGTGTTAGCGTGCCAGTTTAACCACGACGGCTCACAGATCGCCACGGCTTGTATGGACCGCACCGTGCGCCTATGGAACACGCCGTATCAAGAAGGTGTGGAAACACCCAACTACGCCATGCTTGTGGGCCACCGCAACGCTGTCACCTCGGTGGCGTGGGCCGACGACGTGGTGGTGAGTGGGTCCGCAGACGCCAGCATCGGCATCTGGGACGCATGCACGGGCAAGAGGCTACGCAAGGGCACGGGCCACAAGGGTGTGATTAACCAGGTGGCGCGCAGCCGCGAGGGTGAGATTGTGTCGGTTGGCGACGATGGCAAGACCTGTTTCTGGGACCGCCGCGAAAAGAGGGCGGTGCGGTCGGTGGAGAGCGAGTACCCCTTGCTCACATGCTGTTTCAACGAGAGGGGCGACACCCTCTTTAGCAGTGGCATTGATCCCCAGATCGTGGCACGCGACTTAAGGCAGTTAGAAAAGCCGTTGTGGACGGTGGCGGCGACGGGGACGGGCACAGACTCGGTGACCAGCGTGGCGTGCTCGCGCGATAACTCGCTCTTGTTGGCGCGCACAATGGACGGCATCGTCACCGCATACAACGCCGAACATGTGCCCGCCGGCATGAGCCGGCAGGTGGGGGTCTACGAGGGCGCGCCCTCAGGCAAGGAGAACTGGCTCGTGCGCGGCTGTTTCAGCAGCGACAGTTTGCGCGTGGTTTCCGGTGCCGAGGACGCCACGACCACTGTTTGGGACATGACATCAAGGCGCATGGTTGGCAAGTACGAGGGCCACGAGGGCACGGTCATCGGGGTCGACTGCCACCCAGAAAACATTATCATGAGCTGCTCAGCCGATGGCACTGTAATATTACGAGAGATATAGACTAGAAGCGAACCCGTTTAGGCCGAGCCAAATCCCGCAGCACGCGCGCTCGTTTGGATGGTGAATAGGGCGAGAGTGTGTTTGTGCCCACCATCTGCTGCACAAACTCTTCCTGCTTGGCGCCCTCACGAAGCTTTTCGCTCTGCAGCTTGCTGTATTTGGTCATATTGTCCTGGTTAAACAAGAACACGTCCCAGGTAGTTATTCCATTGGTGCAGATTCTCCTGTGCTTCATCAAGGAAAAGCTGCCTGCGTCTGTATCCGAGTCTGCGTCTGCGTCTGCGTCTGCGTCTGCGTCTGTGTCGATGTCGTCCACCTTGTCATTGGTCTCTACATCTCCTCCTGTCGACTTTGCTCGGAAGGGGGCATACGCCTGTTCCTCTTGTATATCGAGAAACGCGTGCTTGCTCATATACTCCTGCATTCCGGAATCGTCAATCACATACTTCCGCTTGGCGTCGTTATCTTGCTGCGACCGTCTGTTGTATATCTCTTCCTCCAATGTGCCCAGGAGAATCAACGTCTCCACAAACACGTCTCTGGTCTGTCCAATCCTGTGTGCCCTCTTGATGGCCTGCGCCTCGATACTCTGGTGCCACACGGGGCTCACAAAGTACACTCTTGTGGCCTCGATGATGGTGAGCCCGTGTGCCGCCAACTTGATGTCCATGATGAGACTGATGCCACCCAAGTCGCTATTGACATGGCTGCTGTATTCAGCCAAGTTCTTCGCCCGCGCAGCCGGGTTGATGAAGGTGGCATACAAGATATAGGCCACACCAAGAATGTCCAATAGCTCCGACAAGTAGTAGGCATTATCCTCAAACTCAAAAAATACAATAGACTTGACCCCCTCGCGCTGGTGCTCGAGCAACCGACTGGCGAGGTATGAGAGCTTGGCCGAGGCCGTGCCCAAAATACGGGCCGTGCGCATTGAATCTGTCGTGGCAACAGAAGTTGACACTGGTGCTGGTGTGGGTGTCGGAGTAGAGCTCCTTCCGTAGAGCAACTTTGCCGTTGCCGCTTCTTGTGCAGCAAATGCATGCCCTTCCACAGGACCATTTTTGTTGCCATACAGCAATCGTTTGGCGCCACTCCCAATTGATAGACTCTTTTTAGTGGGCGACGACAAGGCGCCATGGACCATGCCGCGGGCCATATCGTTCGATGCCTCGCGCACCTCCACGTCCTCCGTCAACTCCTGCTTGGTAAATTTGGTCGACTTGTGCTTCTTGTTGTCCTTCCAGTAACGCGTCCAAAACGACTTAGCCGTCTCCCGTACCTTCTCCTGTAGTTTTCCCCTATCGCTATAGTCGAGAAACCGGTTCTTGTAGAAGAACTCTTGGATGGCCGCCAACTGCGGTGCTTGATAGACATGCATCTGTGGCTGCACTGACACTGACACTGCCCGTGTGCCGTCGTTCTCCGCTGTCCCCGCCCCAAAGAAGCGGGCAAACGGTTTCGGCAACCCGCTCACGTAGTAGTTCATTTCGTGGAGCAACGATGAGGTTTGCCACTGCGGGTTCTGTAACGCCAACGTCGCCATCTCCTTCGACTGGCGCAATAAGCGCGTATCGGCGTCGCCATACGTCCCTTTTTCCAACGCCGTCTTACAGATCTTCAGCAACGCCTCAATGTCTTCCTGCTTGAACCCGGTCCAGTAGAAGGTGGCGCGCTGCAAGTTGCTCACCAACTGGCGCAACTGCTGCCGGTTTGCCGGGTGGAACATGTAGTCGATATCGGTGCGCTCAGAAGTCACGGCGTTGGTGGCAAGCACCGCCGTGAACAAGTTTACCGACAACACGTCGTGGAAGGAAGGCGCGAGAAGCACTGCCCTGTGGTGTAATGACGGCAACATCAAGTCGCGCTCAACATCTTTGGGCCGGTGACGCACCATGATAGCATTCAACAACTGTGCAAGAGTCAAATCGGAGCCATAGACACCTCTCACCAAAGGAGCAACCGTGTGCGCAGCCCACGCTTTCGACTGCGAGAAGAATGGCTCAATCTTTAAAAAGTTGCCCACAATGGTGCCCAATTTTGCCAAGTCGATGCGCTCATCAAACTCGGCGCGCACCATATACTTGCTCGTCAGCCGTTGCTGGCTCTCCTCGTCCATATACAACGTGCTGAGCCCGGCTGTAGGCGTGCCGGTAACGGCCCATCTCCTCTCCGCAAGCAACGCTCGACACAACTGGGAAACGCGCGACGTCTTGGAGTGCATGCTGTGGCCCTCGTCGATAATGAGCCGCTTCCAGAACACCAGCAACAACACGTTGTCGGCGCCGTTTTCCATCAGTTTCTCCAAGCACGACTTGGACACCACCACCATATCGTACTGGACCAACCGGAGTGGGTTCTCAGGTATATCGCTAGCAAAAGTGCTGGTGCCCGCAACCACCACTTTCTTGAAGTAGCCCGACACAAACAAGATGTCCAAGTAGCCGTGCTGAATGTGTTTGCGCAACTCGGCGTTCCACTGCGAGAACAAGTTGTCGGGGATCACCACCAACGTGGTGTTGCACAAGTAGACATGGCGATGGGCGACGTGGGTGGTGATGCGCGGCAGGTGCCTTCTTGTGTTTTTGTGCGGCGTGAGCAACTCGTCGTTGTCGAGCAAGACTCGGAAGAACCCTGGGTGCGCCTGCAATTGGTGCACCACCGCGGGGGATAAGTCGTCAGCGTAGTACTTCCAGGGCAAGGAGTTGGCACCCACAGCATCGGTGGCAAGCTGGGCCAAGGAGTGCAACTTGTGCAGCTTGCAGGTTGGTGCCACCAACACGTCTGTGGGCACTTTCGCCACGTCATACTTTGTGAGACACACCAAGCTCAAGCAGATCAAGGTCTTGCCGAGGCCCATGTTTTCAGCAAGGATACCGCCGTGGGGCAACACAAGAGACTGTGGGTGGCACAAGACGGTCTTGGTGGAGAGGTTGAGGTAGAGCAGGGTGCCCGTGGGCGACGGCAACTGCACCAAGTTGGGCGCCAACACGGTGCGCGGTGTAGTCTCACGGTGCAACATAGCTGCCACCGACCGCGCCTGGAACGGGTACAAGAGAGACACCACCCCGGGGACGTTTGCCAACCCCTCCTCCGCTTGGCTCATCAAGCTGATCACTTTCTTGGCCGCTGGCGAGATTGGTGTGGCAAAGAGGGAGGTTTTGTGGCGGTTCTCCTCTTTGGGTACGGTAAGGAATGGCACTGTTGGAGACGGCACTGTTGGGGATGGCACGGCTCCATAGACATCTTTGAGTCTCTCCCCCAACAGTTTGGTGGCCACAGTGGTGTCTTTAGGGAGTTGCGCCGGCAACGAGTGCATCCACCGGTTTATATGGAAGTTGACCTCGGCGGCAGTGGGTAATGGCGGGTCTGAGCCGTGCTGGCAGTCAAGTAAACAGGCAGTACTGGTAGACAACTGATGTAGCGTCACTTCCTCCTCCGGGAACCACCCTTCTCTCGAAAAGTCAATGTACTGCACAAGGGTCTCAAAGTACTGCTGGTAGCTCTTCTCTAACTGGACCCGCCGGGGCCGCGATAGTCTCCATTCGTGCACAAACCGGGCTCCCTCTACGTCGGTGGGAACGGCGTAGAGCCGCACGGTGCAGAGCTTGTGTTTGGGCTCTTCAGCGAGGTGAGTTATTCTGTACGTGGCTTTCCAGTGCTGAAAATCGACCATGAACTGGAGGCGCGACACGATGCTACTGACCTTGCCGGCGAGAGAATAGACAAAAAAGTCGATATCGAGCCACCTCCACTTGTCATCCTTGGCGGTGCTTGTCGTGGTGATGCCCTCCACGGGCAACCCACCAAGGTCCAACTTGTTCAACGGCAAATTGCAAAAGGTGAGGGTGCCGAGCGGGACGAGCTTACTAATGTCATTGGATATCTCCACCACGTGTTGGAACACCAGCATCTTGTCTACCATGGTGCTAGTCTGCGCTGCTGCATCGGTATGGCGAGGACGAGTGTGTGCAGGTGATGGTGTCGGCTGGATAATGGCGTAATCGGAGGGCAGGTATTTTTCGCTTATCGATGGGTGTCAAGAGTATCTACACTGTTGTCCCTCTCCCCAGAAAAGACGCAGTCTTGTCAGGTCACCAATAAGAGCACCAGCACAGCCGTAGATACATTTAGCCCACGTAGCATCCAATCAGCCTATCTTTGGTGATGTTTATATTGCTTGCTTGTGCATTCTCGATATTTCCCTTGGCCGGGTAACGCTCTCTATTTGGGATGTTGCCCCTCAATCCCGTCACCAAAAAAAGGCCAGAGCCTTTAAACAACCGTACCCCTTGATATAGGACGCCACCACCACTAAAACCACCACCACTAAAACCACCACCATGAAGACACACTTGCTTATTGTGCCCAGCAAAAAGACGGAGGAGGTCAATTGGGTCAAGCCACTTAACAACTACCTCTTGTCGGTATACGGCAGCACCGCCCTGTACCAGGACGACCTCACCGCCTTCAACAAGCTCCGCCAGGATATCCGCGGGGTCAATGCCGACCACACCGGCTTACGCTTGTACTACAAGTACTACAGCCAGTTGGAACTCTTGGACTTGCGTGTGCCCTTTGGAACCTTGAATAAAGCCAAGAAGTTGGAGTTTGAGTGGATCGACGCCTTTTCGGACTTGCCGCACACGCAGAGCTCGCTCGCGTTCGAAAAGGCCAACGTGCTCTTCAACACGGCCTCGTTGTTGACCAAGTGCGCCAGCTTCAAGTACACCCAGCTGCAGTCGAGCGACGGCGAGAGTGCGTTTAAGGAACTGGTGCAGATGTTGCAGCAGGCGGCGGGCGTGTACGAATTTATAAACGAGAACTTCTTGCACGCGCCCAGCGACGATTTGCATCAATCGTCGATCAAGTTCTTGGAGCGGTTGGCGTTGGCGCAGGCGCAGGAGGTCTTCACGCTCCGGGTGATTACGGGTGACGTGGCCCAGCTGAAGAACTCGTTGATTGCCAAGCTCTGCAAGTCGGCGAGCTTGCACTACGAGGGCTGCTACAACATGGTGAACCAGCGGACAAAGGACACACACTATGTGGTGGACGACTATGAGGACGACAGAGGGGGCGAGTCGTTTCTCGAGGGGCCCGAAGACTATGATGAAGGGGACGAGAACCACAGCCACGGCGACTCTGGTGGCGATGACAATACGCGCGCGCACGTCCAGGTGGACTCGTCGTGGACCGCCACCATCTTCTTCAAGTACCAATACTACAAGTCGTTGGCACTCTACTTCCACGGGTTGCAATTGGAGGCCGGGCGGAAGTACGGCGATGCCATTGCGTACTTGACGAAATCAAAGGACGTGCTTGGCGAAGTACACAGCGCCACATTGAAGGCCATCTCCAAGGGCACAGGTGACGTGTATGAGATCTTGGACAACTACAAGTACCAGAAGGACGCGGTGGAGATCAAGTTGGCTGACTTGAACAAAGACAACGACTTGATCTACCACGACATTGTGCCCTCGTTGGTGACGTTGCCAGAGATCAAGCCCATGGACAGCACCAAGGCGGTTCCGTTGGGCAAGAACCCGATGTTACAGGAGGTGAATGAGCAGAACTATAGCAACTTCTTGGTGAATGTGGTGCCGATCAACATCCACGAGTTGTCGAGCTTCTACTCGGAGGAAAAATCGCAGTTTTTGCGCAACGAGATTGACGCGTTTGAGGTGTCGAACGAGGAGGCGGCATCGGTGTTGGAGTACTTGAAGCTCCCCAAGGCGTTGGTGCAGGTGAAAGAGGCCTTGGCGAAGGCGGGAGGAAGCCCCGGTGCAGACGGTGCCGATGCAGTGCCACCAGAAATCTGCCAAAAGGCGCAGGAGATTTCAGCGCACTACCAGGAAGACGAGCAGAACAAGGCGGCCATTGAGTCCTTAAAGGCCAGGATCTATGCCAACATCTCGCGGTTTGGTAGCAGCCAGGACGATGCCATCCAGATGAAGCGGGTGTTGTACGACGCAACCAACTCGGATACAAGGTTGTTTTCCTTGATTGACGACCAGGGGTTGTACGCGACGCTCGCCAAGGGCCCACAATCACCTGAGTTTAAGAAGTTGTTTAGCTCAGCCCCGGAGTCGCTGGGCGACTTTAGTCTCCTCGACATGGATGACTCGCAGGACAAGCAGATCAAAACGGTTGAGGACATTCTTCACGATATGCATGTTGTCAAGAGCAACAAGACCAAGTTGATTGACACACTCAAAAAGGAGATCCACGGGGACGATATCTCGGACATTTTGATTTTGAACAGCAAGTTGAAGTCGAGCAACGAGATCAAGACAGTGATTTTCCCCGAGGAGTTGAAAAAGTTTGCCCCGTATAACGAACAGCTCGACCAGTTGATTGGCAAGGAGAAGGCGCTTATGGCGGACTTGAAGACCGAATGGGGCAAGTTGAGCACGCACCCGGCCGTAAAGCAAGTACAGGCAAGCCAGAGCGCCAACACGCAGTTGGCAACAGGCCTGGCGCGCCGCATCGAACGGTTGCACGCCAACTGGGTCAAATACCACAGTGGGTTGGCCAAGGGGAAGCAGTTTTACGAGGGGTTGTTGCGGCACAGCGAGCAGATCAAGAGCGATGTGGATGCCGTAAGCGAGGGGATGCACGGAATGCGAGTGTCTGACGCGTCGTTGGGGAAAAACTCTACGGGCGAGAGCAACCAGTTTGGTGCTCAGCCGGACTACAACCGGCTGTTTAGTTCTCTGAGCTACTACCAGCAGCAGCCACGGCAACCACAGCAGCGGCAAAATCTGTACACGGACGGGTACCAGCAGCAACAGCAACAGCAACCACAACAACACTATACTGGTGGGTACCAGCAGCCGCCACCACCACCTTCACAGCAGTATTCTGGAGGGTACCAGCAACCACTGTTGTACCTTCCCCAGTCGCAATCGCAGCTGCAGCATCCAGGTGCGCCTGAACCGCCACACGGCCTTGACCGGTCGTTTACGGGAGAGTTTGCCGCGGGCCACTACTCGCGCCCGGCACCGCAGTTGCCGCCCAAACAGCCAGCGCCACCGGCACAGCACCAGCAGCGGTACCCTCTGCTGACCCAGATGCCGTACCCTCTGCTGACCCAGATGCCGCAGATGCAGATGCAGCCACAACTACAGCCGGCGGTACCCAACTTTGGTTTGCCGCGGCCACCGCTCTCCCAGAACGAGCAGTTGCAGGAGCAGCAGGGCCAGGGCCCACAACCTCCATGGCAGCCGCCCAAGAGCAGCGCCGGCACCCAGAGCCAGAACAGCTTGATTTACGACCAGCCGTCAACCTACAACCCCAACATGTATAATTTTTTCTCTTCCAAGTAGAAGCACAATCAAGATGCGTGTGCAGTAGCGAAGCCAGGAAAGTATAAGGGAAGGGCCACTTGGGACACAAGATCTAGTGGTCAGGAGAGATCCCAGCAGGGGCCAACCAATGAACGCACCCTCTCTGTCCCTGCTTCGACCGACCCATCTCCCGGGAGGAGCTCCTTCCGCGTAAGTCTTTGGCCGTTACTATTGTCTGCTAAAAATAGAAACAGGAAGGAAAAAAGAAATGTCTGACACACAAGGCGAAGCAGGCGGGGCCAAAGGGGAAGGAGGAAAGAGAGCTTATGCTACCATCAAAGTGGAGCACTCACCACCACCGAGGATGGTCAACTAACAGATGGAGGGATAGTGTATGGTGCATAGAAACCATCACCTGTAACAACATCTTGCTCGGTATCTGCCCTCCCTTTTGCACCTATCTCCCTCGTGCATCCCATCCCCTTTCCCGTTGGGATCAATCAATTTTCCCAATCGGGAAAGGGGCGAGTGCTCCATTTGTTTTGTTTATGTTCGTGTATTCAGCTCCCCCAGTGGGAGAGAAAAATTTTCTTAGCATCCTCCACGCCTCTGTCTCTGTCTCCCTTTTATAGACAGACGAAAAAGTACGCCATTCTTGTGTAGGGGAAACTCCTTCCATCCATAACACAGCCAGCTTCCCAGACCACCACCACACCACCACATCCCCAGAACCCTCGCTTGATACACAGTCTCCCTCATGAACAGACTAATAATCGCGTTTTTTTCCCTTTTAGCGTGCCTCTGCGTCACCGTCGCCGACACCATCATCAACTGCAATGCCACCCTGCAGTGCCCCGAGTCGGCCCCTTGCTGCTCGCAGTTTGGGGTGTGCGGCAGCGGCGCCTACTGTCTCGGTGGGTGCGACATCCGGTACTCGTACAACTTGACGGCGTGCATGCCCATGCCCCGCATGGACTCCTTTTCCCAGGCGTTTGACTCCAAGGACGTGGTCAAGAGCATCGAGTTGCAGAACGAGTACTTGGGCAACGCCTCCGAGTCTGACTGGGTCTACACCGGCTGGGTCGACTACTACGATAATGCCCTTTTGGTGCAGATGCCCAACCACACCACGGGCACGGTGCTCTCGTCGACCAAGTACTTGTGGTACGGCCGCGTGGGCGCGACGTTGAAGACGTCACACGGCAGCGGTGTGGTGTCGGCGTTCATCTTGTTCTCGGACGTGCAGGACGAGATTGATTACGAATTTGTCGGCTACGACTTGAAGAACCCGCAGTCCAACTACTACTCGCAGGGTATTTTGGACTACAATAACTCGAGGAACTCCACCGTCAACGACACCTTTGAGTACTACCACTTGTACGAGATGGACTGGACCGAGACCAAGATTGATTGGTACGTCGATGGCGAGAAGGTGAGAACCTTGAATCGCAACGAGACCTGGAACGAGACCACCAACCGGTACGACTTTCCCCAAACGCCCTCGCGGATCCAGATCTCACTTTGGCCCGGTGGCGACCCTTCCAACGGCCTCGGTACCATTGAGTGGGCCGGCGGGTTGATTGACTGGAACGCCCAAGACATTCAAAAGTACGGCTACTTCTATGTGCACGTGCTGGAGGTGCATGTGGAGGCGTACGACATCCCCGACTATGTCAAGTTTGACGGCAACTACACCAAGGAGTCGGACTACCACGCGTTCATCTACAACAGCACCAAGGGCAACGAGGAGAACGTGATGTTGACGAACAAAAAGACGTGGTTGGGCTCGGGCGACGCAAGTGGATTTGACCCCCAGAACGAGAACGACCCCAACGACAACTCGCTGTCGCTGAGCGAGTCGGCCAAGAAGACGACCGTGGTGTCGACGAGCGGCAGCAAGACGTATACCACGGTGCAAACCACCACGGACGCGCCTAAGACCATCAACGTCCCTGCGCAGAACACGGCGCAGGCGGCGCAGGCCGCGGCCAAGCCCACCACCACGACAAACAACTATAACCCCAGCGCCGGAATTGGCGGGTTTGTCCAGTTCCCCGACCTGACCAGCACCAGCTCTGGCGGCGAGGGCAAGTCCGGCAGTGGTGGCAGTGGATCCTCTAGTGCCGCTGCATCTACCCACGCTGGTGGCTTGGCAGGCGTGTTGGTTGCCATTGGTATGGGCATTGTCTCGTACTTTTTGTAGATGTGGTAGTTAGTGCAGCATCAATATATACCATGTTATGTATTTCTTTGGTTTTTATTGGCACGTGACCGCTCCTTCTACGTGTCCAGATTTTCTCTAGCCCTTTTTTTCAACGATCCCAGACTGAGAAAGGGGAGCCCACTGAAAGTTGAGAACACCGCTGGAAAAAAAAGTCAACAACAAATCAACACATCCCAGTAGACAGCACCTCACTTGAGCCACTTCGTTATTATTTCCCATTCATCATGAAGATGCTCACCAAGTTCGAGTCGAAGTCGTCGCGGGCCAAAGGTATTGCCTTTCACCCCAAGCGGCCGTGGGCGCTCGTGTCGCTCCACTCGTCGACGATCCAGTTGTGGGACTACCGCATGGGCACGCTTATTGACCGGTTCGAGGACCACACGGGCCCCGTGCGCAGTGTGGGCTTCCACCCCACGCAGCCGTTATTTGTGTCGGGCGGTGACGATTATGCCATCAAGGTGTGGTCATTGAACACGAGAAAGTGCATCTTCACCTTGAACGGGCACTTAGACTACATCCGCGGCGTGTCGTTCCACCACGATTTGCCGTGGGTCATCTCGTGCTCAGACGACCAGACCATCCGGATCTGGAACTGGCAGAACCGGCAGGAGATTGCGTGCTTAACGGGCCACAACCACTACGTCATGAGCGCGCAGTTCCACCCCACGGAGGACTTGATTGTCAGTGCCTCGTTGGACCAGACAGTGCGGGTGTGGGACATTTCCGGGTTGCGCAAGAAGCACTCGGCCCCCACAAACGCGCGCTCGTTCGAGGACCAGTTGCAGAGACAGCAGTTGCCGCAGCAGGATATCTTTGGCAACGTCAACGCCATTGTCAAGTACGTGTTGGAGGGCCACGACAAGGGGGTCAACTACGCGTCGTTCCACCCCACGTTGCCGCTCATTGTCTCGGCCGGTGACGACCGTGTGGTCAAGTTATGGAGAATGAGTGACACCAAGGCGTGGGAGGTGGACACCTGCCGGGGCCACACCGGTAACGTGTTGGCGGCGATCTTCCACCCGCACCAGGACCTCATCTTGTCGGTGTCGGACGACAAGACCATCCGTGTGTGGGACTTGAACAAGCGTGTGCCCATTAAGCAGTTTAGACGTGAGCACGACCGTTTCTGGCTCATTGCGTCGCACCCCACCATCAACTTGTTTGCCGCGTGCCACGATTCCGGGGTCATGGTGTTCAAGTTGGAGCGCGAAAGACCAGCGCACGCGCTCTTCCAGAACAAGTTGATCTACGTCAATGCCGAGAAGCAGGTGCAGTCTTTTGACTTTCAGAAGCAGGAGAGCTCGTTGCCCATGTTGTCGTTGAAGAAGATCGGCAAGACGTGGTCGTTTATGCGCACGTTGTCGTACAACCAGAGCGACAACTCCATCTTGGTGGTGCACGGCGAGGGCGACAATTCCAACTACGCATTGATTACATTGCCCAAGCACGTGACTGGAGCCATTGAACCCACGGACGTGCGCCAGGGCGAGGGAAATTTCGCTAGCTTCATCTCGCGCAACCGGTTTGTCACGTTTGTCAAGTCGACCAAGACGTTGAGTGTCAAGGACTTGAGCAACAACGTAACCAAGACCATCCAGTTGGACTCGTCGGTGAACGACGTGCTTGCTGGTGCCCCCGGGAAGGTGTTGCTTGTCAAGGCGCACTCGGTGATCAACTACGACGTGCAGCAGCGCAAGGAGTTGGGCGAGATCAGCGCCAACAACGTCAAGTACGTGGTGTGGTCGGGCGACGGCCAGCACTTGGCGTTGTTGTCGAAGCACACCATCACCATTGCCAGCAAGGACTTGGAGTTGATCACGTCGATGCACGAGACCATCCGCATCAAGAGTGCCGCATGGGACGACTCTGGCGTGTTGTTGTACTCAACGTTGAACCACATCAAGTACACGTTGTTGAACGGCGACAACGGGATCATCAAGACGTTGGAGAACACCATGTACGTGACCAAGGTCAGTGGCAACCAGGTGTACTGCTTAAACCGTGCCGGGCAGGTGGAGGTGATCTCCATCGATCCCACCGAGTACCGGTTTAAGAAGGCGTTGGTGAACCACAACTTTGGCGAGGTCATGCGGCTCATCAAGAACTCGTCGCTCGTGGGCCAGAACATCATTGCGTACTTGCAGAAGAAGGGTTTCCCCGAGGTGGCGTTGCACTTTGTGCAAGACCCCGAGACCCGGTTCGAGTTGGCGTTGGAGTGCAGTAATTTGCAGGTGGCGTTGGAACAGGCCAAGATCTTAAACAACCCCCAGATCTGGGAGAAGCTCGGCGAGGAGGCATTGAACCAGGGCGACGTCGAAATTGTCGAGTTTGTGTACCAACAGTTGCACTTGTTTGACAAGTTGTCGTTCTTGTACTTGTACAAGGGCGACGGCGAGCGGTTGAGCAAGATGACGACCATTGCTGAGCACCGCGGCGACCTGTCGGCGTTGGTGCAGAACACCATCTACAACGGCGACGTCAAGAAGCGGTGCGAGGTGTACATACAGAGCGGAATGTTGCCGTTGGCGTACACGTTGGCCAAGTCCAACGGTTTGGACGAGTTGGCGCAGCAGATCTTGGCCGATGCCGGGGTGGAGGAGAAGGACGTCGAGTTGCCCGAGTTGGGCGCGGCCGTGCCCTTACCCCAACCCATTGCAGAGCCCGTGGGAAACTGGCCGTTGAAGGAGTCGTCGTTGTCGTTCTTTGAGAATGCGTTGCTTACGGGTAAGGTTGAGAACTTGTCGCTCGAGGATGCCGAGTCCAGTGCCGACAAGTTTGCCGACGCGCCGTCGCAGCCTGACTATGAAGAGAACGAGTTTGAGGAGAACGAGTATGAGGAGGACGGCGGCGCATGGGACTTGGACGAAGAGTTGGATATTGACGACGGCGACTTGCCGGAAGCCACTCCCGAAGTGGGCGGCGAAGATGCCGTTGCCGCCGCCACCACCACCTCCGAGGGGGAGATTAACAACTGGTTAAGAAACGCCAAGACTCCCGCTACTTATGTTGCTGCGGGGGCCTTGGAGCAGGCGGCTTCGTTGTTGAACAAGCAGGTGGGTGTGGTCAACTTTGAGCCCTTGCGCGAGCGGTTTGCCCAGGTTTATGGTGCGTCCAAGTTGTATCTCCCCGGCATGGACGACTTGCCGGCCATGAAAAACTATATCCGCGCCGACAACGACGAGGACGACCTGCGCAAGTTCAAGCCCGCAGTACCTGGGTACGCGCAGTTGGAGGAGCTCTTGGCAACCGGATTCAAGAAGTTCAAGGCGAACAACTTGGAGGAGGCCATTGCCACGTTCCGGCAGGTGATCTACACGATTACCGTATTGAACGTGGACGACGAGGACGCCGAGACCAAGTGCCACGAGATTTTGGTGTTGTGCCGCGAGTACATTCTTGGGTTATCGATTGAGCTCGCACGGCGTGCGTTGCCCGCGGACGACATCAAGCGCAATTTGGAGTTGGCGGCGTACTTTACACGGTCGCAGTTGCAGCCGGCGCACCGGCTCAATGCGTTACAGGTGGCGATGGCGCAGTCGTTCAAGAACAAGAATTATGCCAGCGCGTCGTACTTTGCCGAGGAGTTGTTGAAGATTTCCGGCAGCGGTCCGCGTGCCGAGCAGGCGCAGAAGTTGAAAGCGCGCGCTGATGCCGTAGCTTCGGATGCGGTCGAGATTGACTTTGATCCCTATGCCGAGTTTGACATTTGCAGCGGCAGCTTGACGCCGATCTACAAGGGCGACGTCGTGGTGAAGGAGGCGTTGGTGGGCGCCAAGTACAAGCCCGAGTACAAGGGCCAGTTGTGCCAGATTACCAGGATCACTGCTATTGGTGTCCCCGCCTCCGGCTTGAGAATCAAAGGGTGATGTATAGTAGTAGTAGGAGGAGCGGTAATAACCCAAAAAGACAACGTTATTATCTTGTGATGAGAAGTGGAAGAAAACAAAGTGGAGTCTTCCTCGGAGAAGCGAAAAAAGAAATCAAAAGAACAACGCGGGTGGAAGGCTCAAGAAGGAAAAAAGAAAAAAAAAGAAAGGACGCTTCTCCTCTTCTGGATAAAGTATCAGCCATCAACCACCACCACCACCACCACCACCACCACCATTCTGCGATGTCTAAAGAAGAGGCCGTTAAGCTCAAGGATAAGGGTAATGCGCTTTTGAAGGAGCACAGGCTCGAGGAAGCCATCATCGCATATACGGAGGCGATTGCGCTCGACCCCACCAACGCCGTGTTCTACTCGAACCGGGCCCAGGTGCACATCAAGTTGGAGAACTACGGGTTGGCAATCATTGACTGCGACGCCGCCATAAAGGCGGATCCCAACTTTGTCAAGGCGTACTACCGCAAGGGCGTGGCGCAGATGGCGATTTTGAAGCACAAGGAAGCGCAGCAGAACTTCAAGTACATCTTGCTGAAGTTGCCCAACGATAAGTTGACGTTGGAGAACTACAAGCAGTGCACGAACTACCTCAAGCGGCAGGCTTTTGAGCGGGCCATTGCCAGCGCCGACCAGCAGAGCGTGTTGAACAGTATCGACTATGAAGGCATCCAGATTGAAAAGTACTGGGAGGGCCCCGAGTTGCGCATCAGCACCAGCAAAAGGGGCGAGGACGTGGTGGTGAACATTGATGGGTTGGACAACGACTACTTGAAGTACATGATCCGGTTGTTCAAGGAGGGCGGAAAGTTGCCCAAGAAGCACGTGTTTGCGATTGTAGCCAAGTGCGCCGAGTTGTTCCGCCAGGAAAAGACCATGACGGAGATTACCCTCAAGCACTCGCAGTTGAACAACATTGCCAGGCCCACCACCAGCAGGACTACTAGTGGTGAGGATGAGATAATTGGTGGGCGCAAGTTGACTGTTGTGGGTGATACGCACGGGCAGTTTTACGACGTGTTGAACTTATTCGAGCGGTTTGGGCACGTGTCGCCCGACCATGTCTACCTCTTTAACGGTGACTTTGTGGACCGGGGATCGTGGTCGTGCGAGGTCGCGTTGTATTTGTACGTGTTGAAGATCTTGTTCCCGCACTCGGTGTTTCTCAACCGCGGCAACCACGAGACCAGCGACATGAACAAGACGTACGGGTTCACCGATGAGTGCGAGTATAAGTACTCGAAAAAGACGTTTGAGGCGTTCTCCGAGTCGTTTGGTGCGTTGCCATTGGCGTCGTTGATCAACCGCGGATACCTATGCATGCACGGCGGCTTGTTCTCCAACGACCAGGTGACGCTCGCGGACATCAAAGCGATAAATCGGTTCAAGGGCGGCAGCACCCAGCCGCCGAAGGAGGGGTTGGCGATGGAGTTATTGTGGACGGACCCGCAGGAGGTGAATGGGCGGTCACCCTCCAAGCGCGGGATCGGTATGCAGTTTGGCCCCGACATCACTGAGCGGTTCTGCTTGCAGAACAAGGTGCGCAAGATCTTGCGGTCACACGAGGTGCGCATGGGCGGCGTCGAGAGCGAGCATAAAGGCCGGTTGATGACGGTGTTTAGCGCACCCAACTACTGCGACTCTACGGGCAACCTCGGCGGCGTGGCACACTTTGAAGAGAACCCCAACTACGATGCGGCGAAGGATGATGGCGAGGGGTACAGGAAGGTGGACGACGACAATTGCCCGTGGACGTTGACGACAGAGACGTTTGAGGCGGTGCCCCATCCAGACATGAAGCCCATGGCGTACTCCAAGGGCGGCTTTGGCTTCTAGAGGGTAAACAGGTGTGTGTGTATATATAGCTGTAGCAGTAAAGGAGAAAATGCATGGTGAACGAGACTGCGTAAAGTGGTGTGCTGCCTTCACCAGGGCACCAAAATGAGCAAGTTTTTATTTTTTCAACCACAGGATTTTTCTCTCGACTCCACTTCATTCAAAGTCCGCAAGATCCAGCAAACAGACAATGCAGCCATCCAACGAAACCAAGCCCGTAACTGATGACAACGACGACGACGACGACGAGCCCGATGAATGGGACCAGAGGATCATAAACACGGGGTGCCACCAGGAGAACTTGGCGTTGCAGCTCTGCCACGCCGACACCGGCGACTGGAGACAGTGCACGGCGGAGATGGAGGCGTTCCGCAAGTGCTGGGCCGAGCACAACAACAACCAAAGGACAAGCACGGTGGACAATGCCGACGTGTGAGGGGGGTCACCACCACCACTCCCCTTTCTTTCCGCTGCTCTTCACCTTGTATATAGACCGCCATTCCTCATTAGCCCGGTAATACGTTTGCAGTGTTCATTTTTCGCTATTTACAAAGAACCGCATCATGTCTTCTACCTTCTCTCCCCCCTCATGCCGCCTCGGGACCGGTGGGTGCAGGTGGAGGCACATCCTCACCCTTTTCCTGGCCACTTTTCTTGGGCATGGGCCGTCCCTTGAACGCATCCTGGCCGCCCTTGAGGTACTTGTCAAAGGCGTCGTTCTGCTCCAAAAACGGTCTTGGCCCGCAGATGCGGATCATATCTTCCCGCGTGAGCACCTCCTTGGCATGCAACTCCTTGGCCACCTTGTCCACAAGATCCAACTTCTCCGTGAGCAACGTCTTACACCCGACATACGCCTCGTCAATGAGCCGCTTCACCTCGGTGTCGATGGTGCGCGCGGTGGTTTCCGAGTAGTTGTTGTGCACCCGGAATCCGTCGCTGCTTTCGTCTGTGTAGCACACCTGTCCGAGCTTTTCGGACATCCCGAGCTTGAGCACCATCTGCTGCGCCATCTGGGTGATCTTCTTGAAATCGTCAGAAGCGCCACTGGTGACGGTGTCAAAGTGCAACTCTTCGGACACGCGCCCGCCAAGCGTCATAATCATGCGGTGCTTAAATTGCTCCTCCGACACCAAGTACTGATCCTTGGGCAAGTACTGGGCGTAGCCCAACGCGCCCTGGCCCCTAGGGATTATCGACACCTTCATCAACGGATCCGCGTACCGTAAGAACCAGCCGCAGATGGCGTGCCCGGCCTCATGGTACGCCACTGTCTTCTTCTCCTCAGGCGACAAGATGCGCGACTTCTTCTCTAACCCGGCAATTACGCGCTCAATGGCCTGCTCAAAGTGGTAGATATCCACCGCCTGCGCGTCCTCGCGCGCGGCAATAAGGGCGCCCTCGTTGCAGCAGTTGGCAATGTCTGCGCCAGCAAACCCGGGGGTCAACGCCGCCAACCGCCCGGCAATCACCTCCACCGCCTCGTCTTTCTTCTGCTTGTACACGGCAAAGTCCACGTCCTTCTCGTTCAAGTTGATGTCCTCCACCGTCTTCAACTTGATCTTGGCCAAGTGTACCTTGAAAATGGCCTTGCGGCCCTCAATGTCGGGCACGTCGATGGAGATGTGCCGGTCAAACCGGCCGGGCCGCAACAACGCCTTGTCCAAAATGTCCGGTCTATTGGTGCCGGCAAGCACCACCACGTGGTCTGTAGTGTCGAACCCGTCCATCTCCACCAACAACTGGTTCAAGGTATTTTCGCGCTCGTCGTTACCGCCCATCTTGCCGTTGCCGCGCTCTTTGCCGATGGCATCGATCTCGTCTACAAAGATGATGGCGGGCGCCATCTCGCGCGCCGTCTTGAATAAGTCGCGCACGCGCGACGCACCCACACCAACAAACATCTCGACAAATTCGGAGCCGGACACCGACAAAAAGGGGACACCCGCCTCACCAGCAGTGGCCTTGGCTAACAACGTCTTACCCGTGCCTGGAGGACCCGACAAGATGGCGCCCCTGGGGATCTTGGCCCCAAGCTTCTCGTACTTCTTGGGATCCTGCAAGAACTTGACAAACTCCATAATTTCCTCCTTGGACTCCTCGCACCCGGCCACGTCCTTGAACTTAATCTTGACCTCCGTCTCCTGGTTGAAGAGCTTGGCCTTGGACTTGCCCACCTTGAAGATCCCGCCTGGACCGCCGGCGCCGCCGGCGCCGCCCGCGGGCATCTTCTTCACCATCAAGTAGTAGAGCCCGCCAATCAACAACACCGTGGGCAAGATCGGCATGAGCCATCCCATCCACGACCCGCGCTCCTCGTAGTTGATAGGCAAGCGGTCGCTCAATGGGATGCCCAACCGGTCCTGCACGAGCTTCATCTCGTCCTCAAAGTACTCGATCGACCCGATGGTGAACACCACCTTGGGGTGGTGGGTGGCGGCAAACGCGTCATTGCGAGTGGCGGCCGGGGCGGCCCCAGGCACCAATTCGGCCTCCACCACGTACTTGTTCACCACAGTGAGTTTCTTGACCAAGCCACGTTCTAAGTAGTTGGTGATAAAGTCCTGGAACGTGAGCTCGTCTTTGGTGCCGCTACCGCCAGACAACACAATCATGGTCACCAACAACGTCAACATGGTGGACCCGAAGAAGAACAACGCGATGGTCTTGAAGTCGACCTTGACGATCTTGAAGTTGTCAAAGTTGACGTTGGGGTGCTTCTTTCTGAACTCCTTCTTGACTTCCTCGGGGGTTTTGCCCTTTTCGTAAATGCTCTCGGCCGCTTTGAACAAGTCCTGAAGCTCTTCCTCAGTAAGATTGCTCTTGTCCTTGGCCAGCTTCTTGGCGGCGGCCTTGTCGCCACTGGCTTTGCCCTCATCGTTGCCGTGGCCCTCAGCCTTCTCCTCCTCGGGTTTCCCTTTCTTCTTGATTTGCTCGTCATACTCATTCATACGTTTTCTAATCTCCTCGCGGATCTTCTTTTCCCGTAGCTCCCTTTCCCGGTCGTCCCGCTCCTGCTGCTTCTGGTGCTTCAACGCCCGCGCGGAGTGGTGCAACGAGCGCCTCGAGGAGGCCGCTGCACTCACTGCCCATGGGCGTGCCACGGGCAGTGCCGATGGCCATAGCGGGACCCTGAGTAGCCGCAGCACCGGTCTACATAGGAGTAGTCTCGATGAAGCCAACATTAGGGTGGTAGTGGTTGCTAACGGTGTTGTGCGTGTGGTGGTGGATGTCGTGTGGAGGACGCCGTGAAAGATTTTTCCTTGAGGAACCCAGAAAGATCCCGTCCCGTCGTTCTCTCGTTTCTTTGCCATCAGAATTTGGAGTGTCGTGCGAAGGCTAAAAAGGGGGAGCAGCTGGAGAGGGAACAGCTGGAGGGAGAGCGGCTCGAGGCGGAAATGGAGTCGAGTCTGACGGTGACTTACTTTTATGGCAGTGATGACATGGTTTGAGGGACACAGCGGGAGTGCTTCTTCTGATGTAGCGGTTGTTGCCCCCCCCCCCATGACAGCACCCTATGTGTGCGCCATTTCCCGGCTTTATTATAACCCACTACTACATAGTGCCCCAAAAAAAATCTGAAAAATTGTTAGAGCCATCGCGACAACCATCTCTTTACGAAACAGCACCCCAAACCCATCCTGCCATGGTTGTGACGAGGAGCAGCAAAAAGATTGTTTTTAATGACGAGGGGGAGAATGAGGCTGGGGTTGTGCACCAAGAGTCGCCGGTAGTCCTATCACCTGGGGTCCAGAACAGCGGTGAGGATGAGAATGACCACGATGACGATGACTATGACTCCGATTCTGATGAGGCCCCCGAAGAGGAGAGCACAAACAAGAGCAAGCAGGAACACTTGAAGACAGAGAGACAGCGTGAGTCTGCTGCCGCGGAAAAGAAGCGTGCCGACAGGGAGAGACGAAGACAGCTCGACTCCAAGTTCAAGGAGCAGCAGGAGCAAAAGAAGAGACTGGAGCAGCAACATGACGATGCCCGCGACAACGAGCAGCTCTTGCCTGAGTTCTTGCCCGACGATATCGAGGCCATCATGGCCGCCGAGTCGCGGCGCAAACTATCCGCGCCTGTGGCGCCGGCGCAGGGAAAGCACATTCGCCTTGACGAGGTTGATAAGAAGACGGCGTTGGAGTTGAAGTTGCGGCAGCTCAAGCTGCAGCGCAAGGGCACGGTGAAGCGCGGGCCGGTGCATGTCAAGGTACAGCAGTTTGACAGCCGGAAAGTAGTGGTACCCCGCGGCGAGAGCAAGATATTGAAAAACAAGGACAAGTGGTTAAAGAGAAAGTCCTTGGGGAGAAGATAGGGGTGCAGGGGTAGGGGAGGTACAGGGGAAGAGATAGACAAGAAGAGAGAGACGGGGCAACGCATAGTATATACTTACATGTACACATCCAGAAACAATAGTCGGCATTATCGCCCAAAGTATAGTGTTGGCTTTTCTTATGTCCGTGTTACTAAGCAGGAAGTGCGTGAGATTCTCCGGCCGAATAGTGCCGAAGAGAATGCAGAGGGAAGGAGGAAAAGAAGAAGGAAACAGAATATTGCTGACGTGGGGCCAAGTGTGGTGTGTATTCCCAGGGGAATGGGAAAAAGAAAGGCGCGGGCTTCCGGGCCTATCCCACTTTTTCTTCTTCCAGGAGATTGCGAAAGAAGGTAAGACGAAGCTGGTGTTCTCGTCCTACCTTGCGTCCAAGTCTTTTAGTCTCAACTTGAGGCAGTAAGGACACATCATGTGCTTGCAGCGCTGGCACGTGAACCGGGTGGGCACGTTCAAGATGATGCGCTCCTGGTAATCGATGGACGAGCTATTGTCAAAGAGCAAGTTGTGGTGGTGTATGGGAGAGAGTGTGGGTGTTTCTGGCGGGACCGTGGGGCTGTTGTGCGGGGATGCTGCAAACAGTGCCTCGTCGGCACTTGGAAGCGACACGTCGGTGTCCTGGCGGTAGAGCGGTAGCTGCAGCT
Source organism: Zhuliangozyma boniae (assembly GCA_002094185.1). Lineage (NCBI taxonomy): Eukaryota > Fungi > Ascomycota > Pichiomycetes > Serinales > Debaryomycetaceae > Zhuliangozyma > Zhuliangozyma boniae. Next base: position 22,785 of record MXQC01000076.1, on the reverse strand, counting down.
GCAGCTGGGGCTTGAATTCAAAGTAGCCCGTGGGCGGCGGCGAGGAGATGACGTGCTTGTGATCTCGGTACACCACCTGGCTGTAGTACTTTAGGTTATCAAGGATGTAGTTTGACAGGCTGTGGACAGTGCCGAGGCCAGTGCTGGTGGTGGGGGTGTTGTCTGTTCTTGTAATATCTCCGCTCGGCTTGTATCCATTCTCGTCGTCCTTGTATAGCACCGACCCGTACGACTGGCCGCACGAGCAGCAGTACCACTGGCAGATCTTGTTGTCTGAGTCTAACCGCGGCGTCTGTCGCAGCGACGACGACGTGGGCGTGGGTCCATTGTGGTGCAGCCCACATTCACTATCGCTCGCCGGTTTGCCACTGGTGTGTATTGGCTGCGGCTGTAGCGTGGTCGAGACCTTGGTGTCGGCGGTGATTTTGCGGAACTTGCTGGTAGGGGGGTTGTTGGGAAGACCGTCGGTGGGTGGCATGATCTCGGTGGTGGTGTGTGCAAATGGTTTTCTTGAGGATGGGGTGGTGGCAACGGGAATCATCGTAGGAGCGATGACTCCAGTGCGAGTAGAATCAAGGGGGCTCTCTCAAAAATGGGTGTGTCGTGCAGAGAAGGTCACTGGTTGCAGTCTATAGCTTCCTAGTGTGGGCCGCCTGCAGCTGGTCTGTTGAAGCCGAAGAGGGTGGAGGTAAAAGGAGAGTATGTGTAAAGCAGGAGGTAGCAGGGGATGGCTGTGGGCGGGGCGTGACTCGTGAAATCAGAGAGAAACCAGGGAAATCAGAGAATGTGTGTCCCATGCCGACCTGTGCTGTTAAATACAAAAAGCTTGTAACGCACCAATGCATCCGCACACCATGGATGGGAGGCGGAGGACGGCGACGGGGGGCCGGCCGGGCGCGCAGCATTGTTCTCGGGCCGGAAAAAGGGGAAGGAGAAGAAGAAAAGAAACAAAACAAGGAACCGGGAGGATTGCGAGGGAAGGGGAGGACAACGAAAAAAAGACTTGGACTGGACGCACCTCCCAGTCCCCATGTCTGGCCCAGCCCTCTACTACTACTACTGCTACCACTGCTGCTGCTGCTGCTACTTTCGGCATCTGCTTCTCTGTCTCTCCCAGCTGTGTATCATTCCGGTATCTGGCGGATAGTAAGGGGGAGAGAAGAAAGAAGCATGTATGTCAGAAGAGAGAAAAAAGGGCTGAGTTGCGGAGTCTGGGCCCACAACACCGGCTCGGTGCGCCTGCGGTGGACTCATACAGCCCGTCCTGCAGCTAGCGCTAGCCTGCCTTGGCTGGTAGAGGAGAATAAGACGCTGCGGGATGAAACCTTTACAGTGAAACGGTTCTAGACTACCAAAAGCTCCAACTCGACTCCTAGCAGGGTAGATCGGCGGATGGGGCTGGGGCAGTGGAGGTGGTTATATTGCAACCGTAATTGGCAAATGCTGGTTTCATGTTGTGGGCGGATGGCCCGAGGCCAGGCGACCACAAACCAGCGAGAATGGTTCTAGAACCAGACCTGCCCCTTTTGGATTTACCCTCACACAACGTACACACGCTTTTTTTTCTTTTTTCCCCCCAAATCTGCACTCGGGCCTTAAATCCTCGTGCTTCTAGACCCGCTCGGGGGACGAAAAAAGACCCGCAGGGGAGACTACGTGCTGAGCACGTGAGCAGCCATATCGGCTATCTGGTCATAATAAAAGGGACCAGTGGTATCGGCGAGTGTGGCTTTGTCCCTGTGATGCTTGCATACATAGTGTACATAGTAACCGCCTCCACCAAGAAGTGTCCCATTTCACGTATCATTCTTTTTCTTTCATTTTTCGCAAATATACACATGTGAAAGGTGTCCCAGCTCCGAACCTCAATGCGGGTCCCCTTCCTCTCACAAAGAACGTAAAGCCCAACCGGGAACCGTGGTGTGCACTTCGGGCCAATTAACGACACTATCGCTGAGTGGTATGGTCTCGTTGGGTGTGCAACACATTTTACTTTTGTAGTTGGATAAACTGCTCCTCGGCGCCCTGGAAGAGACACTTGTCCCACCAAGCCGCAGCCACCGTCTGTCTGTGCCTCTTAATCACCCCAACAATCCTGTCTGCCTGCCTCACGGAAACAAACGAACAGTATGCCAACAGCCACAACGAGTTTTGTTTCAACTTGCTGGTCAAAAGAGCAATGGACAAAATGGGCGCCGAAACCGTCGTGCTTCACCGCCACCAATTTCTTTCCCAAGCGTGCTATCATTTTGTCACGCAGTCCAATATCTTCACACCTGTACCATAGATCACCCGGCGCCACGTCTGGAACAAATGGCCACGTGTGGTGATAAACCAACACAGACATCTTGATCCTGGCCAAGTTAAATAACCCAATAAACCTTTCTTCAAACCCTGGGTGATTGTACTTCTTCAGGCCCCATCCAAACGAACCCAGCAGAAATACCACACGCAACTCCTTGAGATTCTTACAAAGCAAGCAAGGGTACTTTGCATTACTAAAACCATAACTGAGGATACTACTGGTTGGCGTATCAAAGTGGTCAAAGAAACTCTCTTGCCGCGACCTTACAATACTGTCGAACCGAATATTGTCGATAGTCAATGCGTGTAGGTTGGGCGGTCTCCCCCACTCTATGTTGGCATAGACATCCAATTCCGCCCGTAGTCCATCGGAGATATCTGGCCAAGGCATACTCTCGCGCCCTTGGTTGCATTCACAGTTCACCCGCGCCCAGGGGAAGTGCTGCTGGGTCTTTGCAGACAAGTCTCTGTTCCATGCATCAAGCGTGATTGTTTCCACATCTTGGCACCGCGTGAGTTCCTGGTAGCACTTGCGGTAGGTGGAAAGGCACATAAAGGTGTCTTTGGCAAACCAGACATTATCCTAGCATGCGACCAATTGGCTTCGTTCTTTGTTGCTGTAATCCGCATTTGCCTTGAAGGGAAGCCCGCGGTGGATGTGGAGGCGGCGGTAGAGCTTGGGGTTCCCGTGCCGGTACAAAATCGAGTGCCAGGAAAAGATCTTTGTCATGTCGGGCTGGTTCGACAAGGAGAACAAGAATGCCAATGCTTCACCGGAAAAGTCAACGATGGTTGGTGGATGCAGCGAGAGGGCGAGGCTCGCGAGAGAAAATACCGGTTGTTCCATTGCGTGTGGTGTGAGGCGTGTGGTTTGTGGTGTGCGCATCTTGACTTGCATGCTGGGGCTCAGTCCATTATATAATGTCGTCTACTCACACAGGTAAAGCTAGGAAAGTACAAGCAATGAGGGAATACGTGCCGCAGGGGAAAGCATACGTGCAATGCTAAACGATGCAGAACCCGCCGGTGCCACTATATCCTCCCCAAGTCGAGCTCCCTGCCGTCCTTCAAATCCACAATGCGCGTAACGCACTCCCACGGGATACGTCCGTGTTCGGCATCGCCGTCGGTCAAAATCACATTGTTCAAGCTCTTGTAGAACTTGATGTGGTGCTCTTGAACGCACCTGGCAACGTCCACATACACCAACACGTTGGCGTTGGCACGGACCCCGCTCACGGTCGCGTACAGCTTGCATGTGAAATGGATATGGTTGCGGCCCATCCGGCTCAACCCGCCCGACTGCTTGATCTGCGCGAGCCGACCCCTGTACGTGCCGTGGTAGATATGCAACGGCATCAACTCGGCGAGCTCCATAAAGCTCAAGTTGTCGTTGGTGACCTTCTTTAACGTGTGGCCCTGGTTGGCGCAGATGTACTGGTTGTCCTTGATGGTGAACCGCTTCTTTTCGTTGGTGGCTACGATGCGGTCCAAGTCCTCGCGCGTGCACTGCATCGACTTGAGCCGGCCATGGGCAAGGATCTCGGCAATGGCCACATACCCTTGTTCGTCGATATGAAGCTTCTCCTTCTCGGCGCCGTGGCGTAGCAAGTACGAAAGCGCCTTGGATATGACCACGTCTCGCCGTGAAGATGAAATGGGTGGGTGCTGTGTAGATGTCATGGATGTGTGTTGTATGGGCGAGCGCTGAGATCCAGCTGTTGTGGAGAGGCTTTTTTCTTTATACCTGCTCTATTTCCGTGCTTGCGCATCGGCAGGTGCTCGGTTGTTTGTTTCTATTGACTATTTACATGTACAACAAACAAAGAGTCATGCAAAAGGTCGCTGTGGCCCAGTTGCTCATCGCCCTCTACCTCTTGATCCTGCTTCCCTTCTTGCCCGCCAATGAGCCCATCTCAGTGTTGCCCTGCTTGATCAGCTCGTTGTCTCCCAACTCGGTCTGTTCGTGAAAATTCAAGTAGTACTTGCCATCTTCCTGCCTCTCACCCTGCACGAGGTTGGCTATGAGGAACTTGGACACGTCGTTGAGCTTGGTCACGGCGTCGGCGGCATCGTGTGCTGCGAGCTGGGCATTCTGGCGGAGCCCCTTCTTAATTTCGGCGCGCGCTTGCGTGAGCACGGGCACGTCCTGGCGAAACGCCACTCTCGTCGCCCTAAGCGCGGTTCTATACGCTGACAATGCCGATTTTGATGACATAGTGCAAGAAGGAGGAAGGGGAGGCGGCGTGCTGGTGTCTGTCTGGGCCGTATAGATGGCTACCACCAAAATTTTTCTTCCACCTCTATTCGTTCCTCCCACCACCTCTTTGCCAGAGTACACGCCCTTATTTGGTTCTCTATGGCCGAGTTGGTCTATTTATCCCACTACACCACTATATAGCCAATTTCTCGACCGAGTACTGGGGTACGCGCTGGGCCATGGCAGCACCGATACCCTCCTCGTCATCCAACTTCTTGTCCGATTGGTTCGTCATGGTGAGCAAATTGTCCAACTGGGGCGCCATTGCCGCGGCAGATGCCGCCTCGGCCCTCTTCTTGGCCTGCTTCTTGTTCTTGCCCAAGGCGTCATTACCGCTGTTGCCGCCACTGACATTACCACTAGCAAGCAACACCTGGTTGGCCAAGGTTAGATTGTAGCTGTGCAAGCGGAGACACTCGATCTTCTCAGCAACGATCGCGTCTAAGGCAGTGACATTGTCTGAGCTCCAGCTAAAGAGCCCGCCTACATCAAGGACAATCTCCACCATGTACCACGCATTGCTCTCGCCCTTGCTCAACGCAATCAACCGGTTCACGAGCCGCACGAGGTCGGTATCGGTGCGCGCCAACGCCGTGCGCAAGCACCGCGTGATTTCCTGCCGCGAAAACTCGCCAATCACGCGGTTCACCAAGTCCACAACCGTCTCGTCCTCCTGGCCCGGTCGCAACAACTGCACGACAAAGTCCTGGCACCCAATGTGCGGGCATGTGTTGATGGCCTGGCGCAAGAGCGTCAAGTGGCCGCTGTCGTGGAGCAACGTCAACAACCCGGCAGTGTGCTCGCGCGGGAAGATGGGATTGGTGAGCAAGTACATCAACGTGTATTCGGGGATGAACGACGCGTCGACAAACGAAAGCGGGTCGCGCGCAAACACCAACTCGAGGACCTGGTTCACAAACTTGACGTCCACGGTGCGGTCGTACTCCGCCAGGAACTCCTTGAAGTGGTATACCTTATCCTGTGGTTGCTGCTTTTGTCTTTGTTGCTTGCCCGTTTCGGCCACGGCCTTTTTAATGGCATCCCACGACCGCTTGTTCTTTAAGTACGGGATCAACACAGACTCCCACTTGTTCAAGTCACGCTCGGCCTGCGCCTCCTGGAGCAACGCCAACACCTCCACAATTTCCTGCGCATCACCAGCGACCTTGCTGCCTGTCTTGTCGGCATCAAACAAGTGCACTACGTCGTGCAAGCTGCTTGTGTTCTGGGTCGCAGCCTCCCGCGCCAAGCTCTTGCCCAAACACTCACTCAACTTGTTCAAGCCCACGTTGGCGTCAATCACGTTCAAGTATACGTTGTTATCTTTGTTGCGCCAGTTGAGGTACACCACCAACGTCACGTTAGTGTGCGTCGAGTTGCCGCGCACGGGTACGACGCTGCTGACAAACACCTTGTCGGCGACAGCGTGGGTTCTGCTGGTGGACATGTACGTCGCGAGTAAGGCGGAATACTGGAAGTTGACAAGGTGCAATTTGTCGCCACTGGCAACCACCAACCGGTCGGGCGCGGGAGACTGGACGGAGACAGCAGCGTCGGTGCTGTCATCTACTATGGAGGCCACCGAGATGGAGGCAGTAACGACAAAGCCGGCAACGCGAATAGCATCCACCGTCTTGCCGTGGTACTGGTACAACACGCCCGCGTTGTAACAAAAGGCAAAGTCGGCAACGTAGTCGGCGCGGCCCGAGGATACTTCCACCACGGGTTTCGCGGGGCTGATGGACACCAAGCGGTAGACAAAGCTGTGCTGGTGCTTGGCCACCGTCAACACCAAACGCTCACCCTCTTCTAGGTCGTCCACAAACGCGTGGAATACCACCTCGCCCTTGCCCTTGATGCCGTGCTTGCTGCCACTAGGCTCGAGCGAGAGGGAAAGTACATCCTCTTTGCCCTCGCCGTTCTTGCCCTCCTCGCCCAACTTGAACAGCTCGACAGTGCCATTTCTGTACACCACCGAAATGTGGTCTGGCCCCACAAACGAAAGACCCGCGATTCTGGAGGACAACCTCAACTCGGACTCCCTAGCGGTGGTGTAGCCCTCGTCGTGGTCGTTCTTTTTCGTTTCAAGGACCAAGATCTTGGACTTCAGGCGGTCCGTAATGCCCACGGCATAGATCTTGGACCCACCAACCCTGTTGGTTCCCTCCTTTATGCGCACATCCATGCACTCGACTATGCTCGTAGGCTTCAACGCGTACGACCAGATGAGCTTGGGCGAGGGCTTGATGATGTAGCTCGATATGATGGACTTGGAGATGCCCAAGTCAATGACGGCCGTGTCAATGGACTTCATGGTGGGGACCACCACCTTTTCCGCAAGGGATAGGTCAGGGATTCGGGGGAGAATCGCCACGGGATAGGGGTCGTACAACGACATGTGGTGGTAGTGGTGGTGTGGGTGGCAGGTGATGGGCTCCTTCTCCTACCGTACGCAATTTTTTTTTCGCCCTTGCTTTTTCTTCTCCCATCTTCACTTCTGCTGTAAGGGCATCGCGTGGTCGTGCGGGAAGGCACACACAAATTTGCACCCAGAAGGGAGGTACCACGAGACACGGCGAGAGAATGGGGTTGCTTCTACGGGGGACTGGTTCTTTCCTAATGAAATCTCTATTGTACACTCTATAAATTATTAATTGCAGAAAGCGCAAGCAAAAGCAAACGCAAAAGCACATCCCAAGGATACCGGCTCCAGTCAGGAGACGCTTAGACGGACTCCTGCAAGAACTCGTCGTCGGCATAGTGGTACTTGTCTACCACCACCTTGAACTCGTCGGTCTCCTTGTTGTACGAGTCGATTCTGAACGAGCTTAAGTCGTCAACCACAATGTTGGCGCCCGAGTCGCGCACCTTCTCAGGGCCGTAGGTGGAGCAGATTCCCACCACCATGGCACCCGCACCTTTGCCGGCGGCGATACCCGCAGGGGCGTCCTCAAACACCACCACCTTCTTTTGGGGGTCGCCGTAGCCGAGGGTGTCTCTCGCAGACTGGTAGCCCTGGGGGTGAGGCTTGCCCTTGGTCACCTTCTCGGCGGTGATGAAGCAGTCGGGCTGCTCAATGGTCAACAACTTTAACCACTTGGTGGCCAAGGGCAAGGTGCCGGAGGTGACAATGGCCCATCTCTGCTTGCCGTTGGCAGTCTGTTCCTTGGAGACCCTGTCAAACGACTTGACCAACTCCACGGCGCCAGGGATGGCCTTGGCGTGGTGGCCAAACGTGTCAGGGATAGAACCCTCCCACGCAGTCACCTGTTCCTGAATGGCATCTTCGGGCGACCACTTGGCAATGACGTCAAAGGTGCGGCACCCGTGCGAGGTGCGGATGATCTCGTCGGGGTTGACGTGGGGCCTGGTCTTGCCGAAATCCCTCCAGAACTCGGAGATGGCGCCAGTGGAGTTGACCAAGGTGCCGTCGCAGTCAAAGAGGGCGGCGTGGACGTAAAAGACGGCTGGTTGTTGTTGCTTAGTCATGGCGGATGTGTGGATGTGTGGATGTGTGGATGTGGTTGGTGAAAGAGGTATGCTTTAGACAGGGGGTGTTTGCGGGAGGCAGGGCCGCTATTTATATATCGCCTGCAGAGAGACAGCCAGGGGGTGGTCCAGATATCGTTAACAAGAAGGAGGAAGAAAAATAAGAAAAAATAAAACACAAAAAAAGAAATACCAGATACTGCATGTAAGCTACTGTTGTTCATCGCCAGAAAAAGAAAGCAGAGGAAGAGGAAGAAGAAGAAAAGGTTGTAAAGCGATCGCCTTATACTGTTCAGCTACCACTCCACTTCTATACGAGATAAGTGGTGGGCTTTGTGTATGTTTGCAGCGGTAGTACTTACACGGTGCACCTGGCAATGGCGTCATAGATAGTCCATTACACTGCATTGTTATAGCCCTTACCAAAGAAGAGGAAAAGAAAGTGCTTCCTGGAATGGTCAAGGCTGGCACGTGTGTGTGTCCAAGGGAGGAACGTACCGAAAGGAAATGTAACCACACCTCCCTCTCTTTCTTTTTTTTCTTCCTTTGCTGATGCTCACACCTGACGTGGTTTGCTCACATCTGATGTGACGACTGCTCCACTCCTTGTTATTGGCCCTCGCCCAATTGGTGCAATGGTTCCACGGAGAGGTAAGCAAAGAGGGAGGGAGGGGAGGGGGGCATTGCAGGGAGCAGCCGGATCACACAAACGCGAAACTCTGTCTCTTTTCCTGATTCTCTTACTGCTTTCCTGCTAGTAAGGGGAAAGAAAGAAAAAGAAAGCAAAATTTTTCCGACTAGGGCAGATTTCTTCTTTGTGTCACCTGCCTTGCCCACTTCATCACCAGGTGGGTCTGGGCAACAGCACATGTGCAGCAGCAGTGTGGGTATATTGTACCATACCAGCGCACCAGCATCACATCACGTTATCTTATCTCCAAGAGGTGATGTGCTTTGCATGGTTAAATGCCGCCCCGCTGACATCCAAGCCTACCGCCGTCGCCAATCCCCTCTCCGTCAGCCGCCTTGCTGCTTAGCCCACCTGCCATGGCTAGGATACTCCCATGCGCCCTCCCCCTTCTGCCTGCGCCCTAGGCTTGGTCCTGAAACACTAGCTGCGGTTCACCTGCGGTTCACTTCTGGTTCACACAAAAACCATGCGTGCCATTCATACTAACTACGTCATAGCGATGTTCATCGGGTCGTGCGCGTGGCCCAAAACGTCACCAGACGTGAACAAAAATGATAAGCACAATAGAAACCACTGTCACGTGCAGTGCCTATTCCGCCTGCACACAATATAAGCCATGTCCAATGACGTCGTGGTTGGGTCTGCAGCAGGCCAAAAAAAGACAGGAGCCCTCATTACGCCGCCATCATGAAACAGGCCATAGATGGTGCTTATGTCTTGGACAGGAAGAGCGTTGGAGGCGTTTGTTGTGCGCTGTTTTGGTGTTTTACCTTTTGCGCTTTTTCTTTTTCAGGGCAGGTCTGGTTGTCTCTTGTCTGTTCCAACGCGTATCCCTCTCCAGCCTTCTGTCACATGCGAAGACAAAACGGCTTCAGACGCGCCAATGGACTCTGAGACAGTGCTTATTGTCTCCCCATCTTGGTTTGCACCCCACACTCCCTGCTTTCATTGTGCTGTCTCTCTACTCTGGTTTAGTCAGGACGAGTCAACCAATGGTCGTGCGCGCACCAGTTTGCCCGTCGCCCGTTGCCCTCGCCTCTACAAACACACATTCTGCTGTGTCATCCTGTTACTCGCCGGAGCACCACATCCATGTCCGCGGCCCCATACGTGGTGAATATTTCTTCAGGCGAGGAGGACGAGATCGACGACGATGATATAGTGGTGACTGAGTTCCGCAATCTCTCGCAGAGTCTCATCGACCACCCACAACAACCCCTACCGCCACAGGTACAGGAAGGAGCAGGAGCAGGAGCGGGAGCAGGAGCGGGAGCAGGAGCAGGAGTGGGAGCAGGAGCAGGAGCGGGAGCAGGAGTTGCAGCGGGAGCAGGAGTTGCAGCGGAAGCAAGAGCTGCAGAAATTCAGCAACAGATACCACCACCGTCTCATTCCAAGATGCTCGCAGACGCGATGTGCCCTATATGCTTCGATACCATCACCCACGCCACCTACACCTCATGCGGACATGTTTTTTGCCTCGAGTGCATCCAGCAGAGCATCACCCACTCCAACGCGCGCGGGCAAGCTCGATACCACGGCCGCGGCTTGTGTCCCATCTGCCGCCGCGAGGTTGCCTTTAAGGAAGCCGTGTTGCTACGACTCAAACAAGCTGAACACGTGGGGTTTCCGCCCTTGCACCAAACGACATAACAGGGTAATCGCTCGGTAGCCTCCCACCGCTCGCTCTACACGCCGGGTATCCTCAGCTTGTATATATCTTTACAAATACAAACCCTCGAGGTTCTCCTCCACCTTGTTCTTGAGCACCCGCTCCTTGGCCGATTTAAAGTCGTCTGCTTTGACCTGCATCCGCCTCTCGCGCAACGCCAACAACCCGGCCTCGGTGCAGATCGCCTTGATGTCGGCGCCAGATAAGTCATCCTTGCCGGTGACAATCTCGTCCAAGTTCACGTCGTCGGCAAGATTCATCTTGGACGTGTGGATGGTCAAAATCTTCTTCTTGGTGTTGGCGTCGGGGTTCTCAAACAAGATCTTGCGGTCGATTCTTCCCGGACGGATCAATGCCGGGTCCAAAGACTCGATCTTGTTGGTGGCCATAATCACCTTGATGTCGCCGCGGTCGTCAAACCCATCCAACTGGTTCAACAACTCCAACATTGTTCTCTGGATCTCGCGCTCGCCGCCAGAGGTCGACTCGTACCGCTTGGTGCCAATGGCGTCAATCTCGTCGATAAACACAATCGACGGCGCGTGCTCGGCTGCAATCTGGAATATCTGCCGGCACAACCGGGGGCCGTCACCAAGATACTTTTGGATCAACTCAGAGCCAACAATGCGCAAAAACGTGGCACTCGTCTGGTTTGCCACCGCCTTGGCCAATAACGTCTTTCCCGTGCCCGGAGCACCATATAAAATGACGCCCTTGGGCGGCTTGATGCCCATCTCCTCGTATAGCTCGGGGTGCGTCAACGGCAACTCCACCGACTCCTTGATCTCCTGGATCTGCGACTCCAACCCCCCAATGTCCGCGTACGACTCTGTGGGCGACTTGTCGAGCTTCATCACCGACACCATGGGGTCGGCGTCGTCCTGCAACACCCCGACAACCGCCACCGTCTTGTGGTGCAACAACACCGAGCACCCGGGCTCTAGCAAGCCCTTGTCGACAAACGACATGATCGACACGTAGTACTCGGAGCTCGCCGTGCTCGACACAATTGCATGGTCGTCGTCGATGATCTCCTCCAACGTGCCGATGGCCATGGGGTACCCACGCAACTCGTCCACCTTCTCGCGCTCCTCGGCCTGGCGCGCCTCCGTGGGCTGGAACGCCTCTTGGTTGGTGACAAACTCCTCCTCCAACAACAAGTGATCCTTGATGCGCTCCAACTTGAGTAACTTCAACTTGCACCGCGTATTGGGGTACACGCTCGGTAACTTGACGGCGGTGTCGGGGCCCTTTCTTCTCTTCTTACCAAACTTGGACTCCACGGGCGGCTCGTACTTGGGCTTTTCTTTCTTCTTGTCCTCCTTCTTCTTGTTGTTGAAGCTGTCGCCACCTGGCATTCCCGACGGACCTTGACCCATGTTTGAATTGTGTGTGTGGTGGTTGTGTGGTGGTGTTCCTGATTCCTGTGGTGATGGAGCTTTTGGTGGAGCTTTTGGTGGTGATGAACTTTTGTCACCCACTGTCGAATCGCCACCAGAAGGGCGAGAGAGAAAAACTGAAAGGCAAACAAAGGTCACGTGATGGACGACGCACAGCAAAGATAGGGCCCAAGGGTCTGTGCATTCGACCGGTGCACTAGCTGGAGAATAGGCGGTTGGAGCTGCATCGATAAGTAATTACGATCCTCCTGGAGAGCAAGTGGAGGAGAAGCGCCTGCACTCTGGCTATTGTCTGCAGCTACATAAACAATCACGTGTACAAATTGGTGAGCTTCACAGGGACACTGCCCAATACTCCAAAGCTCCCTTCTGACCCTTCCCCAGTGATTGCACCTCCCTCAACCACGGCGTCCCGCCCGCTTGCTTTCCCTCCTCCAGTAAAGGCGGTGTTGATCAGGGATGGCCTGGAAAATACTGGTGGTCCCTTGCAAGGAAAAAAATTGCAAGTGGGAGACTGCCTCCCACTTGCAGATTAGGCCCACACGTAAGCGCTAGCACCACCACCACCCACCACCACCACCAGATGATACGCCTCTGATGTCGCATAGCCTACTGAAAAAAGAATACTCGTCGCTATTGCCGCGGAAGATACGTGGCACATCGCTGGGCGGGGTGGGCCCTACAAACACCCTCACCACGACATCCAAGATCGAGGTCCCGAAACAGTCACCTCTCGGCAGGGGGGATACTAAGGACGGCGATAATAGCAAGAGCAGCGAGAGCGGGGGAAAGCGCTCTCTCCATAGCATACCTGACAACGACCTGTCGTTCACAGTCAAGTTGATGAAGGTGCGATCGGCGCGCAAACAGTTGGAGCTCGCCGACGGTGGTAGCCGCTCCTCAGAGGTGCAGCACCAGCACCAGCACCACCAGCACCACCAGCAGCACCAACAGCACCAGGATATCCAGGTGCAGGACTGCGAAGGCCAGCTCATTAACATCAAGCGCAACCACTTGGATGAGCCCCTCCACGTGGCGGTACAGCTCCGGTCCTTCTTCCGCAAGGGCGATCGCTTGAAAAAGAACAGCTCCAACGCCAGGTACATGTTTGGCGTGTCCGCCAACGAGCACTTTTTGGTTTTCACCAAGAACGGCCGCATTGTGGACCACTATGTGGTAAAAAAGTTTGGCCAGATCCGGTCGTTGGCATTGGGTCAATACGCGTTTATGCTCGAGCTTGAGCGCGGCGAGTATATTGTTGCCAAGCACTACGGCGGCGAGGATGGCTTGCGCGAGTACTTCCGGTCCAACCCCTCGTGGAAGATAAACCCTGACAACACGTTGAGCACGGATGCCATGGCCAAGATTGCTCAGATGGAGAGCCCGCTCGAGAGCGCCACGCTCCGGATCCCAGAACGGGTGGCACTAGCGCGAGCCACACGGTCTCAGACAAGAGAACGCATGGGCGAGTCAACACCAGAAGGTAATGCCGCCCCGCCAGGTAGCAGGTCCACGCAGAGGTCGTTGTTTGACGACGACGATTTCCGCCCGCACGAAAAGCCCGCACGATTCTCGCCCGACTTGAAGTACCGGTTCTCCAAGAGCAAGGTGTTTACCATCGCATACAACGACTTCCGCACGCTATACAATAACGACTGGGTCAATGACACCGTGATTGACTTTTTCATCCAGTACGAGATTGAGCAGGCGGTGAAGGCGGGCAAGGTGAAGGCAGAAGAGATCCACGCGTTCAGTTCGTTCTTTTTTACCAAGTTAATGTCGCGCAATGGCTCTGAGGGTCCGCCCGCGTACTACGAGAACATCAAGCGGTGGCTCCTGAAGTTGGACTTGATGGCGTTCCCCTATATCGTAATGCCCATCAACGAAAATGCGCACTGGTACTGCTGTATCATCAGGAACTTGCCCGAGCTCTTGAAGGCGGGGTTGGCCGAGAAGGAACGAAAGGAGAAGTGGGAGGCAGAAGAATGGGAGAAGAAAGCAGCAGAGAGTCAGCAACAACAGGAGCAACAGGGGCAACAGGGGCAAGATGAGAACGAGAACAAGGGGAAGCTGCAGGAGGAAGAATGGGGAGAGCGGTCGCTAGCCACAGGCGTTGCTGCGAGCCCGCCGCCGCGCCCCAAGAGTAGTTCCCCATCTTCTCCCGACCCCGAGGTGGGCCGCAAGTGCTTGGCTGAGATCTTTGTTTTTGACTCGTTGGCGTTCAAGCGGGTGAATATCCGTGTCCCGTTGAAGCGGTTTATCATCGATTACTGCAAGGAGAAGCACGGTGTGGATATTTACAAGACGCAGATCCGCATGCTCAACGCGCGGGTGCCGCGGCAGAACAACTTTAACGACTGCGGCATCCACGTCATCTACAACGTACGCAAGTGGCTCCACAACATCGGCGATTGCGAGGCCACGTGGCACAAGTTTCTGCCCACGATGTCGAAGGCGATCTTTAGCGCACAGGAGCGCAGCGGTATGCGCAAGGAGTTGATCAACACCTTGTTGCGGTTGCATGGGGAGCAGCAGGAGAAGTCACTTGTAGAATTGGGGCCAGAGAAAGCTGCAGTTGCAACAGAAGCCGACATCACCAACGACGAGGATGTGGTGGAGATCTTTGGGGACGGAAGCAGCTACAGTGAGAATATGGGGAACAGCGGCAGCAACGAGGAGGGTTTGGAGCCTCCTGTGAAGGAAGGTGCTAAGAAAGATCCCGATGCCGCCGAATCTGCCGGCGACAATGGGCCCGCGGATGCCAGCAAGTCTGTGGAAACTAAGGAATCTGCCTACATCAAAGACCCTGCTGTTGCAGACGAGCCTGCTGTTCCCAGCGTGCCCGCTTGTTCCAATGAACCTGCCATTGGGAACAGTAGTGACAGTGCAGATGGCGATTCCGTCTACAAAACGCTCGACCCGCGGGCGCGGCTGTACACCAGCCCGGCCGCAAGCAGTGACGCTGCCTTCCGGTTTGCCAATGCCTTCTTGCGCCGACGGTTCCACGACACCGCCGTGCCGGCCATTGTTGTTTCCACTGTCGACCGCTTGGTCCCGAGGGAGATGTACGTGGAGCGCGTGCTTGTGGACTCGATTGGAAACTTCATTGTGGCGTGCGAGGAAAACGGAGAGCTGGAGTCCCAGGAGGTGGTACACGAGTTTGAGCAGTTCTTTAGCAACTACCGCGATCATTTGGACAAGGAAGCCACCAGGCCCAAAGGCCGCTCACTTGTCATCAGTGATGAGGTCTTGGAAAGCACACAGGGTGTGCAGAACCTCTCCATTGTAGGAGAAGATCAAACGGCAACAGAAGTGAAGGGGCTGAAGGTGTTGGAGGAGCCTGAGGGTAGTGGTACCGCAAATGTCACTACAATCACCTCCGACGAAGAGAGCGCCGACGAGAGGGTCCCAGAACAGGAAGAGACGGCTGCAGAACGGAGAGCCCATCAAGTTGGAACACCGCCCAAGGACCAGAGCAGCAAGTCCACAAGTCGCAGCAGCGTCGCCCACTACGAGGATGCTGCAAGCGACACCAATGAGGTGGAGATGATTCTGCTTATCGAGTCTTCTGACGAAGAAGAAAGTGTGCCGTCAGCTCCCGCCACCACCATCAGCGTGTTCTCGGCGAAAATCGTGCCAGTGAGAAACGAGGCCGAGAGAGCCAAAGCCAGGGCCCGGGAACTGTCGATGCCCACCAAGGAGCGGGAACCGAACAGCCCCACCAAGAGTCCTACCAAAAACGCTCGCATCAAAAGGAGAAAGCTTAACTAGATACCACAGGCATAGATTACTATCATTAGCAATAGAGGATAGGCATCTCATTCCAGTTCTTGCTCTCCCTTCGGTGTCCCGGTCCGTCCCTGGTCGGCTCTAGTGTAGGTCGTGTGTAGGGGCCAACTGGACACACCACACAAAACGCACCACAGGGGAAAAAAGGAGAGTTTACTTCCAAACCGGTTTTGTTTGTGCTAGGGCGACAAATAGACTCTATAGTTAGACAACAACATCACCACCACCCACTTCTGCCAACATGTCCGACGAAGATAGTCCTGTTCTACCACCGTTGCCACCCCGGAAACCCCTCGAGGCCGATACTGCCTCCGCCGCTGCTGCCATTGCCGCCGAAACGGAGCCCGAAAAGGGGCTTCCCCTGCTTCCGACCAACGCAGAAGGAACAGCAGGCACCGGCTTTGACTTGAACGACGGCGTATCCCAGATCTCGGCCGCGCGGCAGCTCGAGTTGTACTCGTCGCAGCACTTGAACGAAGCCTCTGACTTGTTTGTTCTGGTCGGCCAGGGCGGCGGTGAGAACTTGCGCACGCGGGCCGAGGAGCTAAAGAGCGACGCCAATGCGTTCTGGGTGGGCATTGTGGAGGACTACAGCAACCAGATCATCAGAAACAAGGAGGTGGGCAAGCTCGAGGACGAGCTATTGCAGGGGATTCCCACTGATATCAGGCACTTGGTGTACCTCAAGACGTTGCAGATCCGGCACAAGCTCGCGCCGCGGGAGAGTTTTGAGAGCTTGTTGACCAAGGCGCGCCACACGGCCAGCCGCGTAGAGTTAGTGGAGAAGTTGGCTGTGGACGAGCGGGCCAAGCAATTGTTGCTCGTGTTTGACTACTACACGAGCGAGCTCTGCGGGAAACAGAAGGGAGGAGAGCAGGCGACAACACCAGAAGGCAGCCACGCGAATGGTGGTGTTACCGAAGGCAACGTCGAGGGTGGTGAGGGCAGCAATGGCACGGGTGCCACCACTGAAACCAACACACTTGGCGGTTTTGTCATCAACGTGAGCCAGTTGGTGTCGTCGATCCCCAAGTTCAGTCTCGAGGAGTCGTTTTGTGTATTGCTCAGACTCGACCGCGTGTACACGGACTTGAACAGGGACGAGTTCTACTACAAGACGAGCCGTGCGCTTGAGGAGGAGTTGTACGAGCCGTTCATGCACACTAGCGTGCAGGGCATCAGCTTGAAGCCTGTGTACAACAAGGTCTTGGCGGGCGTGTTTGGCCACTATTTCGGTACCGAGGTGAGCATGCAGATGCTCGACTTTGTTGTTTTCGAGGGGTTTGACTTTGTGCTCCGGCTCATCTTGTACGGGTTCAGCAGCAATCAGGCCAAGATTCTTGATTTGGACGGCGACGACTTGCTCCGGTTCCTCCACGCGCCCGAGTTTTTTTCACTGTTGGAGCTTAAGCTTAGCGACGTGTTGGCGCGCGAACCGCCGGTAATCAAGTATGAGAACGAGTTCTACTTGATCCACGCCAACTCTTTAAGCAACAACAGCAACGAATTGGTCAACTTGACAGAGGTGAACAACGAGTTGGCCATCAGGATCAACGACATGAAGCACAAGATCGATGGGCTACAAGCCACGCACACGGAGATTCTCGGCCAGAGCGACAAGTACACCGAGGATCTTGCCGCGGCCCAGGACATCAACGCCGAGCTCGCAAAGAAGAAGGCGGAGTTCGACCAGAAGTACGAGCACTTGACAATGAAGGAGAACCTCAGCAACACCATCCAGGCGAACAAGGAGTTTTCGCAGCGCAACGTCGAGTTGGAGCAGCAGGTGCAGGTGTTGAGGCAGACGATCGAAGAGAAGAAGGCGAAGCTTGCGAAGGTGGCTCCCAGCGCCGCGTAGTGGGGTATATATACTGTGGTTTAATCGTATGAGTTGGCGTAAACAGGCGACATCATATGATCCGATGCGAGCAGCAGTACCAGAGGAAGAAAAAAAGAGGGCCATAAAAACGGTCAAAAAAGCGAGGTCCAGAGGGAGACCCAAAAAGTTGCATGATTTCACATCCTCTTATACGACCACAAGCAATGGACAGTCGTGATAATAGCAATGGCCAGCACGGGGTCGGGGTAGTCGGAGCTGGGTTGGTGGGGTGTCTTGCCGCGTTGGCGTTTGCCGCCAAGGGGTATTCTGTGACCCTTTTCGAGATGCGGCCGGACCCGCGGCACGCCGAGCTGTCGCAGCGCAACTTGCGCTCGATCAACTTGGCCGTGAGCAACCGGGGGATCCGGGCGTTGAGGTACGTGGACCCCGAGATGGCCGAACGCGTGCTTGAGCATATCATCCCCATGAAGGGACGCATGATCCACGACGCCACTGGCACCAAGCAGGAGTCGCAGTTGTACGGCTTGCACGGCGAGTGCATCAACTCGATCGACCGCGGATTCTTGAACAACTACTTAATCAAGGAGCTCGAGCGGTCGGACGTGCGCGTGTTGTTCCAGCACAAGTTGGTAAGTTTGACCACGGGGGAGGCTCAGACGCAAAAGGGTGGTGGCGAAGCGGCGGTTCCCAGTATGACATTTGCCGACTTGCGCAGCGGCGAGAACAAGACGTTTGAGTTTGACTATGTCGTGGGTGCTGACGGCGCGCACTCGCAGTTCCGGTACCAGATGCAGCGGACGATGCGCATGGACTACACACAAAAGTACATCGACATGCAGTATTTGGAGTTGTACATCCCGCCCAACGAGGACCCCGCGGCCGTCAGCCGGTTTCATATTGACGCCAACCACTTGCACATCTGGCCGCGGCACAACCACATGTTGATTGCGTTGGCCAACAAGGACGGGTCGTTCACGTCGACGTTTTTCAGCCCCTGGTCGGTGATTGAGTCGATCAAGTCGAGCGCCGAGTTTGTGGACTTTTTCAGCACCAACTTTCCCGACGCATGCAAGCTTATTGGTAAGGAGGCGTTGGCAACAGCCTATGCTAACAACCCGCGCGGGGCGTTGATGCAGGTGAGCGCGTACCCGTACCACAGTCCCAGCGGGCGCGCCATCATTATTGGCGATGCCGCACACTCGATGGTACCCTTCTACGGCCAGGGGATGAATTGCGGGTTCGAAGACGTGCGGGTGTTGATGGAGTTGGTGGACGCCACCGGCAGTGTCGAAGAGGCGTTCAAGGCGTACTCGGGCACGCGCAAGCCGGACTTGGACGCCATCTGCAAGTTGGCGCTCGACAACTACTACGAGATGTCGTCGAAGGTGACGAACATGTGGTACTTGATGCGCAAGAAGTTGGACTACACGTTGGGCAGGTACGCCAACGGCAGGTTGTTCCAGTGGTTGCCGTTGTACACGATGGTGTCTTTTAGAGACGATATCCCCTACGCCAAGGCGATTGAGATTGAGCAGAGCCAGACGCGCACGTTGGAGCGGGTGCAGTACGGGGTGGTGGCCACGGGGGTGATTGTGGCGCTTGTCAAGTTGGCACAGTGCTGGGAGAGGAAGCGGTAGGTGGGAGAAGAAGGGAAAGTGGCAAGTAGGTGGTGGGGCCGATGGCGGGACAGCGGCAAATGCCATAGCGAAAAGAATGATGCAGCGAGCAGGCGACACTGGGACAAAGACCAGGAGAGAAAAAAAAAATTCTCTTGTAGATAAATTTTTCAATCAGCCCGACATCACGACCTAGCCCACACCCACTCTCTCCATCCTGTAAATAGCATACGCTTCGTGCTTGAGAACAACGACAAAGCGGGGAAGAGACCTGAAAAGAGCATAGCACACACCACACCATTCCACAACACATCCGTTACCATGTTGAGATCATCGATGTTGAAGAACCAGCAGTTGGCGAGAATAGCCGCGGGCAACACCCATATGGTTCCCCTCTCTGCCACTCGCCTACTCCACGCGAGCAGCGCCCGCTTTGATGAGCGGCCTAGCGGCGGCTCGCCCTTGAAGGTGTTTCTCGACACGTTCAAGAACGAGGTCAAAAAGTCGAACGAGTTGAAGGAGAACATCAAGGCGTTGCAGGATGAGTCCGGGCGGATGGCCGAATCGGAGGCGTTCAAGCGGGCCAAGGAGGCGTACGCGAAAGCGCAAAAGGGCAGCTCGGCTGCCGGCAAGGTGGTGAAAAAGACGGCCGACGCCGTGGGCGACGTGGCTGCCGCGGCGTGGGACTCGCCCGTGGGCAAGGGCGTGCGGACAACGGTGCGCGTTAGTGCGGAGGTGGCTGACAAGGCATTTGAGCCCGTGCGCCAGACCCAGGTGTACAAGGATGTGTCAGAGATTATCGACGACGGGTCCTCCACGGCGTACGGTGGCTTTTTGACCAAGGAACAGCGTGAAGCGTTGCGCAAGAGGGAGTTGGAGGACAAGTTGAAGCGCGGGCAGCAGGGTCCCGTGCGCGAGAACGAGGAGGCCGGCACCGCCGTGGTGGCCACGGAGCACAAGGCGTCGGGCCCCAGCGTGGGCGATAAGTGGGAGTCGTACAAGCAGAAGACGGCCGTGGGCCGCGGCATTCTCTACTTGCAGGAGAAGTGGGAAGAGTCTGAGAACGGGTTGATTTCGCTCGTGCGCACTATCATCGAGAAGGTCACCGGTTTCTTTGCCGAGACCGAGCAGGCGAAGGTGGTGAAACAACTCAAGATGATGGACCCCTCGTTCCGGCTCACCGACTTCCAGCGCACGTTGACAAACTACATTGTGCCCGAGATCTTGGATGCGTACGTCAAGAACGATGCCACGGTGTTGAAGCAGTGGTTGAGTGAGGCGCCCTACAACGTGTGGGAGGCCAACAACAAGCAGTTTATCCAGCAGGGGCTCTTTTCCGACAGCCGCATCTTGGACATTAGAGGGGTGGAGATTGTCACGTGCAAGATGTTGCAGCCCAACGACGTGCCCGTGGTGGTGGTGAGCTGCCGCGCGCAAGAAATCCACTTGTACCGCAAGGCCAAGACGGGCGAGATTGCTGCCGGCACCGAGGACCACATCCAGTTGAGCACATACGCCATGGTGTTGACGCGGGTGCCTGAGGAGTTTGACAACAAGACCACTGATGGGTGGAAGATTGTTGAGTTTGCCCGCGGCGGCTCGAGACCGTTCCACTAAGGGGAGGGGGTGGTGGTGGTGTACATAGTAACTGAAGAGACCATTGTCTTTATCACGTGACCGCTTCCGTTTTGCTTTCTTTTTTTCTTTCTTCTTTCAAGCCATTTTCCATTTGTCGCTTGATTTTAGTTAGCGCTCTTTTTTCTGGGTGATTCGAGCCACCCAGTTTTCTTGAGCTGGTACACGTCACGTAATTTTTCTCTCTTTCCACCACCAAACCGCCAACAGACATCTACCACCAAACCACGCACCAACCGCACAGGGATACTACCTACCAGCCATGTCGGATACTATAGCTACCAAGGAAGAGGCTGCGCAGATCTTTGACCGGTTGAAGAAGGACCCCGCCAACAAGGTGTGCTTTGATTGCCCCAACAAGAATCCGACGTGGACGTCGATCCCGTTTGGGATCTTCTTGTGCTTGCAGTGCTCGGCCGTACACCGCAACTTGGGAGTGCACGTTTCGTTTGTCAAGTCGTCAAACTTGGACTCGTGGCAGCGGATCCAGTTGCGCAACTTTAAGTTTGGTGGCAACCAGCAGGCAAAGGAGTTTTTCCTGAAGAACGGCGGGCTGCAGTTTGTCAACAACAAGCACAGCGTCGATGCCACTGCCAAGTACACGTCGCCCTGCGCTGTTAAGTACAAGGAGAAGTTGAAGCAAAAGGCGTTGGCGGATGCGGCCAAGCACCCGGACGTGGTGACGTTGGACGACTCAACGGACAACTTGTCGTTGACGGACTCGGAGGCGGGCGCAGGCTCGACGGACGACTTTTTCTCCAACTGGAACAAGCCCGTCAAGTCCACACCCTCTCCCTTGCCGTCCAAGACCGGCACGCCCAACGCGTCGTCGGACGACTTGACGAAACGGACGTCGAGACCGTTGTCGCGCCCCGCCACGCCGGGAACCGGGGCCGGGGCCGGTGCTGGGTCTGTAGCCGGTTCGGGCTCTAGCACTCCCTCGGCGACCTCATCCCGGTTAAGGAGCAGCAACAGCGCCACTACTGCCAAGAAATCGATCTTGTCGAGCAAGGCCACGGGCCCGCGCACCTCGCGGTTGGCGGCCAAGCGCATCAACAAGGCCGACGCTGAAGAGATTGACTTTGACGAGATTGAGCGAAGAGCGAAGGAGGAGGCAGAAGAGGCCAAAAAGCTTGGCTACAATCCTAACGACAGTGCTGCTGCCACCAGCACCACCCCTGCCGACTCCAGCTTGACCAACGGGCCCCGCAAGTCCGTGGGCTCGTTGTCGTTGAAAAAGGATGACGACTCGTTTGGCACCAGCGCTGGTGGTTTTGGTTCTACCGGCTCTGCTCCCATCAAGGAAACCACGCAGCAGTTCCAGAAGTTGGGCTTTGGTATGACCCAGGGTGACAATAACGTGAGCAGTGGCGGCGTGGGCAAGAAGTACAAGGAGGTGAAGTACACGGGCGAGGTGTCGAACAAGTACGGCACGCAAAAGGGCATTTCGTCGGACGAGTTTTTTGGGCGTGGCCCGCGGTTTGACGAGCAGGCCAAGACCGAGGCGCGCGAGAAGTTGCAGAGCTTCAGCGGGGCTCAGGCGATCTCGTCGTCGTCCTACTTTGGCGAGGACCAGCAGGGCAGTGCCGGCGGTGTGGGCGGTGGCGGCGCTGGCCGCAGCATGGGCGGTGGCGCTAACTTGGGCGACTTGGAGGCGTCGGCGAGGGAGTTTGCCTCGCGATTTTCCGGCAACGCCAACCAGGACTTGGAGGTGTTGAAGGACGCATTGGAAGGTGGCGCCAACAAGCTTGGTTCGTACTTGAGAGACTTTTTGAGATGAGTGGAGAGGGGCAGGAGGGCAAAGATGAGAGGTGGTGTGTATATGAAAGTACATGTTGTTGTTGCTGCTGCTGTTGCTGCTGCTGTTGTTTGCCATTGGCAACGCACTACAGCGTCTAATCTTTGCAATACTAGAATTAACAAGGTCGTTTGATAATGTAGAAAAATACAAAAGTACAATGAGATGTGGGAGTGTCTCGCGTGGACGCAACGCCAGGCTGCAGAACCATGCACGCGTGCTGCCAGCATTGCCAGCAGCAGCATCGCCACCACCAGCACCACTGCCGCTTATTCCACGTGCGACACCTCGGTC
>MXQC01000075.1:0-62040 GCA_002094185.1 Zhuliangozyma boniae | reverse complement strand
TTTCTTTTTTATAGCTAGCTTCAATCTCCCTCCCCTTGTTTCTCCCTCCCTAGCTGTATAAGTCGTCTTCCTCCTCGTTGCCAAACGCGGCGCCAGAGTTGCCACCAGTACCAGAGTTGGCACCAGCACCAGTGGCAGCGACGCCCTCGTTTTCGTTGAATCTAAAGTTGGCAAACTGGCCTCTTGACGCCTGCAACTGCTGGGCATACGCCTCGTACCGGCGCAACTCGGCATCGGAAACGGACCGCTTGGCCGTCTTCATCGCCTCCTCAAAGTGAGCTCTGGTGATGTATGGCACGGGGTCCTCTTCTTCAGCTTCAGCCTCTACCACGGCCTCGGCCTCGCCCGTCTTCATGTCAACGTCACCCTCGCCGCCCTTCTCCTCCTTGATCTTCTTCAACTTCAACTGGGCCTCGATCGAGTCCTTGATGGCAAACTTGGCCGATCTCTGGGCAATGTACGACAAGTCGGCACCCGAGAACCCGTGGGTGATCTTGGCAATCTCGGCCAAGTCCAAGCCGGGCTCTAAGGGCGTGTTGCGCAACTGTGCCTGCAAGATTGATAACCTCGCCGTTTCGTCGGGCAATGGCACGTAGATCAACTGGTCCAATCGGCCTGGTCTCAACAACGCAGGGTCAATCTGGTCGGGTCTGTTGGTAGCACCAATCACAAACACGTTCTTCTTGGCGTTCATCCCGTCCATCTCTGTCAACAACTGGTTGACAACACGGTCGGAAGCACCGCCGGCGTCGCCGTGGGAGCCGCCTCTGGCCTTGGCAATTGAGTCCAACTCGTCCAAAAACACCACCGTGGGCGCCGCTGCACGCGCTTTGTCAAAGATATCGCGAATGTTGGACTCGGATTCACCGTACCACATGCTCAACAACTCGGGGCCCTTGACGGAGATAAAGTTGGCCGACACCTCAGTGGCCACGGCCTTGGCCAATAACGTCTTACCGGTACCGGGGGGGCCGAAAAACAAAACACCCTTGGTGGGTGCCAAGCCAAACTTCTGGTACTGGTCGGGGTGCAACACGGGGTACTCAACTGTCTCCTTCAACTCGTTCTTGATGTTGTCCAAGCCACCAATATCGTCCCAAGTGACATTGACGTTCTCAACAACAGTCTCTCTTAAGGCCGAGGGGTTGGAGTTGCCGAGGGCAAACTTGAAGTTCTCCTGGGTCACGCCCAACGAGTTCAACACCTCTGTGTCGATGGTCTCCTCTTCTAAGTCAATCAAGTCCAACTTCTCGCGAATCTGTTGCATGGCCGCCTCAGAACACAACGAGGCGACATCGGCACCAACGAAACCGTGGGTCTCGGCGGCAATGGCCTCCAAGTCCACGTCGTCGGCCAACTTCATGTTCTTGGTGTGGATCCGCAAAATCTCCAACCGGCCCTCAGCGTCAGGGACACCAATGTCCACCTCGCGGTCAAACCGGCCAAATCTTCTCAAGGCAGGGTCGATCGAGTTGGGTCTGTTGGTGGCAGCGATGACCACGACGTTGGAGCGCGCCTTCATGCCGTCCATAAGCGTCAACAACTGAGATACCACTCTTCTCTCAACCTCGCCGTTGGTCTTGTCTCTCTTGGGGGCGATGGAGTCGATCTCATCAATGAAGATGATCGAGGGCGAGTTCTTCTCGGCCTCCTCAAACGCCTTTCTCAAGTTCGACTCGGACTCGCCCGCCATCTTGGACATGATTTCAGGACCATTGATCAAAAAGAAAAACGCCCCTGTCTCGTTGGCGACGGCGCGCGCCATAATGGTCTTACCGGTACCGGGTGGGCCGTACATCAATATCCCCTTGGGCGGCTTGATACCAATGGACTTGAATAACTGGGGGTGTCTCAAGGGTAACTCCACCAACTCTCTAATCTGGGCCATCTGCTTTCTGCACCCACCAATGTCGTCGTAGCCCACGTCGTTCATGTTGTTCTCCTCGTCCTCGCGGTTGATGGGCTCGCCCTCGCAGTGGATGATGGTGTCCTGCGCCACAATGGCAATCTCCTCGGGATCGACCTCAACCACCTTGAACTCCACCTGTCTCATGCCACCGCGAACGGTAAACAAGTCGCCCTTGCGCACGGGTCTGTACGCCTCGACAAAGTAGGGCTTCAAGTACAAGTCAAAGAGCGAGCCGGTGATGCCTTCGATAGTGTCGGCAATGGGCAACACGCTGATTCGGTTGGCGTACTTGATGTCGGGACAGGGGTGCACGGTAATAATGTCGCCCAAGCGGACCCGCAAGTTGTTGCGGACGCACCGGTTGACGCGAGCAACACCGTCCTCCATGTCGTCGTCGGCAAGCACAATCAACACGGTATCTTTCCTCTTCTTGCCCTTCACCAATACGGTGTCGCCGCGGAACAACTGCAACAACTCCATGGTGTTGGAGGACATGGTGATGACCGAGTTGTCGTCGTTGGTGGCGTCGTCGACAATCAACGCGTTGTCCTTCTTCTTTCTTCTCAAAATGGCGGTGGCGGTCTTGTCGTCCACGGCCGAGGCGCCGGAGGCGTCATAGTGCTGCTTCTTTTCTTCTTCGCTCTTCATTGCAGTGGTTTTGGTGCTTTCTTGGTGGTGAAGAGAGGAGATTGGGGGTGTGGTGGTAAAAGAAGGAGAGGGGCAAAAGCTGGTGTGGTGGGAGAGTGGAGGGCAAAGTGGCTACGTTTTTTCGACTTCCACAGTGCCTCTCTCTCGCCTCCCTTCCTCTGTTGTTGGAATTTTTGTGTTGTCGCTCTGATTTCCAAAATCCGACGGCAACTTAACAGAAAAAAGGGAGGAAGGTGACGTAAACAGGGAGGAGCAAGAGAAGGTGGTAGAGAAAATGGGAAGCTTAGTAAGAGTGGCGTGGGGGAAGGGACCGGATATGGTAGTGGGATGCATAGTGACTGTATGCCCCGCTTCGTTTTCTGTTGCCATGTGCGTTGGCCCTATCTGCCATGGCAGAAGACGGTGGAAGGGCGTGGAAGCTTGTCTCCCCTTAACTATGGCTTGGGGCTCTCTCGCTTTTGCCACCGTAGACGTAGACTGCATACAAGTCCCCACTCTGGAGATACAGGGGGAGAAACATACCACAACATAACCGAGGAGACAGTAGCGGCAGTGGCTATATCCACGTTATGCTGTGTCTATAGCTGGCTGTGTTCTCGTGTATGTTTGTTATATTTGTTATTTTTGAATGTTTTTGTTCTTCTTTTGTCCCGAAATTGGCAAAAATACTGAGTAAGCACGGCACGCAATAGAGTTGTTACACGAGAGAAGCCTTGGATTGCTGTTAGTCTGTAGAGATCGATAGTGCCAGCACTACAAACTGTTTCATTCGTGGTGGAGTAAGCCTACCCCTTCCGCTCCCATTTCCTTGGCCCTTGTGAGGGGTTCCTCTCCTCCCTCCCACTGCCACGTGAGGATGGAGAAAAATGGCCCAGGGGAAAAAAGCGGCCCACCCTCTCCACTTGTCCTCTTCCTGCTGCTCACCCCTGAATAACTACCACAGTAGTGACTCATTCCCCCCCTGCGCCCTATTTGCACCCAATTGGACTAGTACTAACAATGGCTTCCAAGGTAGCAACAACCGTAGCCTCGGATGCCTCGTGCATCTTTTGCAAGATCATCAAGGGCGACATTCCCTCGTTCAAGTTGATCGAAACTCCCTTGACCTACTCATTCTTGGACATTCAGCCACTCTCGGAGGGCCACGTTTTGGTGATCCCCAAGCATCACGGCGGGCGGTTACACAGTATCCCCGACGAGAACTTGGCCGACATCTTGCCCGTGGTGAAAAAGTTGACCAAGGTGTTGAAATTGGACCAGTACAACGCGCTTGGCGACCCGGGATACAATATCTTGCAGAACAACGGCACCATTGCTCATCAGGTGGTGGACCACGTCCACTTCCACTTGATCCCCAAGAAAGATACCGAGACGGGGTTGATTGTGGGCTGGCCAGCGCAGGAGACAGACTTTGACAAGTTGGGCCAGGCACACAAGAAGTTGTTGGCCGAATTGGAGACGGAAAAGTTGTAGAAGGCTTAGGAGGCAAAGAAACGCTCTTTAAGGTATCCACATTAGGCAATTCACTATACATGTGTGCTTATAATATCCCGGCGACCAAGCCGCCAAAGTAGCCAACCAAGTAGCTGGTGAAAAACGTCAAGGTGGTGGCGCCAAAGGGGAAATAGCTCACCGAGTAGTACAACACCGCAAGGATCTCAATGATGCTGGCAAATATTGTCATGATGCTGCTCTTGACCACCACGGCCGAGTATAGCGTCAACAATACCGACAAGAAGAACACCACCGTAAACACAATTCTGTCCCGCGATAGCAAGTGTCGGGCGTAGCTATAGGGCCCCTGCAAGATGCCAAAAGACAAGACAAACAACATGCTACCACCCGTCCACAAGAGGCCAAACTTGCGCGGACGCAACGCCAACACAGGGAACATAAAAAAGCAGAGCACAAAGCAAAGGACCGAGGCTGCAAGACAGCACGCAAACCCAATCAACTTCTCGAGCCGCGTGAGCTGGAACCAGGACGGCTCTTCCGGCGAGTTGGCGGAGCCTGCCATGTCCTGGACCGACGTGGGCAACCTGCTGTACAAATCGCTGGCGCCTGTCTTGACATAGTCGGTCCACTCTGAGAGCACGGGCTGGCCGAACGCGCCAGCGGAGCTTGAAGCGCCCGCAGCAGTAGAAGTTGTCCTCGTGTTCCAGTTGCGGAACAGTTGTCTAAATACGTTTTCTGTATCGACTGACATGTGGAGGTAAATGCTAGTAGTTTGATGTGTGTGGAGGATCGGGGTTGGGGTTTGCCGCTGGGAAGGAGATCACGCGAGGGGCAAAGGCGGGGAGGAGAGACCGAACGGCTAGGGGAATGCAACTAGAGCGTGAAACTGGTGGCGCAATAGACAAAAAGTGTAGTGTGTACCAATGCTGGGTAATATCAACTGGCTAGAATTACAGATGGTGCCTTTGTTAGAGGGTTTGCTTTCTTCCTGCTGGTTGATCTTCCCAATGGAGTTGTGTCGTTGTGACATTAAACCAAAGGGAGGAAAAGAGGCAGACGCTGGGGGTGTTAGCCGGGTAACACCCACCACTAACCACGCTGCGCTATTTGGCGTTCTCTCTTTTATCCTCCGTCAGAACTACAAACTAAGTAACAACAAAAAAGAAAAAGAGAGGAAAAAAGAATTACAGAGAGGTTGAAAGACCAACACAGGTTCGTCAGGGTAACCCACATACCTCCACCTATCCACATACAGACACGTATCAGCGCTTTGCAACGTACTGCAGCCATCACCAGAATTACACAGATAGCCACTGAATCTCTCGGCAACAGCTATACGCCCACCATTTTTCACGAGTCCACTTTCCTCGCCACCCCTCCTTATTCCACGGCTCTTTTTCTTTGAGCCACGAGCACTTGCACGACCTTGCTATCTCAGACCCCAAGTCGACAACCTCGCCACCTCTGCCACCAGCCTCAATGGAAGACTACCTCAAGGACAGTCCTTCGGACTCTAATGCTGGTTTGAACAATAAGAACAGCGACCAGAACAACCAGAACAACAATAAGTACAAGAATGCCATCGGCAATAACCGGGAGAACTTTCGGTACAACGAGCAGGCCCTGCTCAACTTTGACTTTGACAACGACCCCAACAGCAACAACTTTTCGTTAAATTTTGACAACGGGTTCGGCAATGCCTTGAGCAACAACAACAGCAACACTGCCAATAACTCAGGGTACAATTCCAACAACCAAGGCGACTTTCTAAGTCCCGTGGGGTTTTCGCCGTACAATGCCCAGTCGGATACCAATACATATGCGCCGGGCTCCAACCCCGATTCATCTTCCACGAACGAGCCAATTTATGTGGATGAGGGAGTGTTCCAACAAGCCAACATGTCGCCCCAGTACAGTGACAGCGATCAGCAGCAGTACCAGCAGCCACAACACCAGCAGAACCAGCAGCAGTCGCAAGCAGTGCCACTACTGAGCATGCTGAGGCGGCAGGCCATGCAGCTTTTGGAAAGAAACCGGCAAAGACAGCAGCCCAGCGTGTCTCCGCAGCCAATGTCACCCCCGTTTGTTGGTTCCTCCGGCACCGTTAACCTCGACCTGGTCATCTCGCCAGATAACTTTGACAACACGAACGCGTTTCTCA
This sequence comes from Zhuliangozyma boniae, assembly GCA_002094185.1. Taxonomy (NCBI): domain Eukaryota; kingdom Fungi; phylum Ascomycota; class Pichiomycetes; order Serinales; family Debaryomycetaceae; genus Zhuliangozyma; species Zhuliangozyma boniae. The sequence continues at coordinate 55,867 of MXQC01000075.1, read as the reverse complement.
ACCTGCAGTACTTTTCTCCTCCCACGCGGGGTAACAACTTTACCGCGTTGAACTCGATAAGCGAAGATGCCAGGTTCAACCAGGACGCGGGAAACAGCCAGGCGTTTAGTCCCGACTATTCGAGAAATGGAAGCATCAGTGGCCCCACGGGAGGTGTTGTCGGCAGTTTTGGTGGTGTTGGAAGTGTTGGCGGTATTGGCAGTTTTGGTGGCGTTGGCAGTTTTGGCGGTATTGGCGGCGTTGCTGGTTCGGGTGCGGTAGCATCCGCGTTTGACTTTCAAAATACAGCCTACTTTTCGCCCCTGCAGGATCCCTCGTCTTGGACGTCGCAGGCCCAGGACTCGTACTTAAACTCGCCCCCACCGCACCAGTCCTCGGGAATAAATTATCTTGGCGATGTGGGCGGCTTTGGTGGCACGGGCAACGCCGGGTTGAGCGCGTCGATCCCTAATGCACCCAGAACCAGAAGAGAGAACTGGGACACCCTCTCGCCACCCCCACTGCAGTCGGCGTTGAGCACGTCGGTGCCCTCGTCGTCCAAGGCCACCATATCGAACGAGAATATCCCCACCAAGCAGTTGTCGAAGGAGGAGAAGCTCAAGCGCCGGCGTGAGTTCCACAACGCCGTGGAACGGAGACGGCGTGACTTAATCAAGGATCGCATCAAGGACTTGGGCACCATTGTCCCTGCTTCGTTGCTAAACCCGCAGCTCAGCGCCGTGCAGACATTCCAGCGACAGAGCACTCTCGAATCGTCGGAGTTGAGGGATTTGATTGGGTCGATCAAGGTGAAGGAAACCAAGCCCAACAAAGCCACCATCCTCAACCAGTCGGTGGTGTACATCAAGCACTTAAACTATGTGTTGCAGCAGCAGGACGCTGCGCTAGAACGGTTGGAGCAAGAAATTGCTGCCTTGGAGAGGGGAGAGAATCTTGGTACTGGTAGCGGCCAGTTTGCAAACTATGGCGCATACCCTCAGGAGCAACAACACAAACGCCAACAACAGCAACAACAACAACAACAGCAGCAGCAACAACCACTACACCTACAGACCGGGCAAGTACAAGAGGGGTTTGACTTTTCCTACAACCCCGACGAATTCCTTTCCGACTTGGGCTCAAATACGGAGAACTTTTGATAGACATGCTGTGCCCAAATTTGTCTCCGCCTACCCCTTCTACCCTTCTATCCTTCTTCCCCTTCACGCCTTTTTTGCTACTTGTCACTTCCTTCTTTCGCAACTTTGGACGTTCACGAGCCCAAATAAACACTATTATTGCGCCGCTGTAGACGTGATTGTGTCCCTCCTCTTTTATCTTTTGTATTAATATACTATTCTTTGCTTATCCCGTCTCCATGTCATCGTCACCAAAGGATGAGTCTAGGTATGCAGCAAATGTACCCAAGACTATGGTGGACGAGTTGGCGCTCATAAATTCGTGCTGTAGCTCCGTGGCGCAGAGCAGCCGGTGTACGGATCTCGGCAGATGCAGCTGTAGTGATAGGACACTACTCGCACCACGACCACCATATAGCAGATCCTGGGAAATGGGACTTGCTACTGGTTGCGCTACGTCCTCGGTCTGGATACACGCATCCACCGCTGGCGGTTCCCTCTTCCTCTGCTTGATGATCCTGTCGTACAAGCCACGTAAGGTACTGGAACTTCCGCTGGCACTGGCACTGCTAGAACTTTCCCCACTTTGTGTCGTCAACACCGAAGTAGAAGCGGCCTTCTTTGTTGCCCTTACCTTTCTCCGTCTCAGCTCAAATTTACACCAAAGCAGAGGCTTCAGCGTCTGTGGGTTGGGGGTAGGTGGTGGCCGCGAGGGGATAAAGTCCGAGCTCACGGTCTTTACTGTCTCGGGAGTGCCAATGACAATCTTTTGCTCCAATAAGGTTTTGGGCGAGGAGACGTAGTACTGCTGGAGCAAGGGGCTGCTCGTGGATACAAAAGGGACTACCCGGGGAGGAGCTGCTTCCGTGGTCAAAGGGGAACGAAGAGGAAGGGGCAATTGCACCCTATCAGCTTCTTTGCGTCTTTTATCTGGCTCCTCTTTTGGCAACTCTATGGGCACAAACCTGGATACACCGTCTTCTTCCTTTGTTTGCAACATGATGGGTGCCGCCAACACCTGGTGCTCAGGGACAACCTCAAAGCACCCGTCGCTCTTGACATTCACGAGCACTTCCTTATAGTAGAGGGGGACAAATACGCGCTTCTGCAAAGGGGGGAGCATCAGTTGCTGCGGCGAGAGCAGGGTAAACTGGGACGGGATTCGCAAGTCAAACAAAGGGGCGGACTTTGCAGTTGCAGGCGTCTCAAATGTATTCCTGGGTGGAAGTGCTGGTATTTGCAGTGGTGGTTGTGGTGGCCGTGGCAGCTGTGGTGGCTGAGGCGGTTGCCGACATGGTAGTTGTGGTTCCTGCAGAGACAACAATGGTGTCCTCCGTTTTCTCTCCTTGGACACGGTAACCGCCCCATCGGACTGGCTTCGAAAATGCTCACCTGCATCGGGGTCCAAGATGGACAACTCGTGAAAGCACTGGATGCTCTCACTTTTGCTCTTAAAGGTACCGACAAACCCCCTTGATTGTGCTGGATCCACCAGTTTCCTCTTTTCCCGCAATATCGCCAACAGCAATGCCGGATCAATGTGCATGTCGCGCATGTTTTGCTCCAAGGTGTAGGTAGAGACACTAGTGAGACGCTCACCTCCGCCTTGGAATAGGACAGGGACAGCTTCGTGGGAAGCATTGTGAGCAGGGTTGCCACTGGCCTCGCCATCACTAGTTATCTCAATCACCTGACCCAGCCCTGGCCTGGAACTCATACTCTTGCTCAACCTGGAAACTTGGATAAACAGTCCAAACGAGCTGGAAAAGTTGCTCTCTTCGGTCGCGGTCGCTGCCATTACCCTTCTGTTTATCATGTGGCCAGTGAAGTCATAGCTTGGACAGCGCACGCCCAAGTCCATGATTCCCAACGCCTCATTGATCTCATGGTCAGTTCCATGTAAGACATTGTTAGTGCTCTCGCTCACGTTAAACGCGCTGATGTCGTCCATGTCTGAAGGACCACGGAACCGGTAGATATTGGGACGAGGGCTGATGTATGGTTCAAACGTGGTTTGACAGGACACTTTGTGGTGGTGATACTGGTGGTGCCGCTTCAACTGCGGTTGTTTCTGTTTCTGTTTCTGTTTCTGTTTCTGTTTCTGTTTCTGCCTCTGCGGCTGCTGCTTCTGTTTCTGCTTCTGATTAAATAGGGAGATGATTGAGGGCGCTTTCATATGAAAGGAATCGGGCACAATATCTTTCAACGGGCTGGTACAAACAACGTTTGAGAAAGAAAACAATTACGGCACAACTACAAAAGCGTCGAACTACTGCTGAATCAGTGTTTCCACAATTTGAGGAAAGTCCTAGATGCTCTTTCCGCTCTGTCGCCTATTTCACATTCGTGACTGCAAAAGCAGGGAAAAATGAATAGAAAAAAGGAAAACGCATTTTTGTTTGCGTTTTCATGTTTGGTGCCAACATCCATTGCTCCAGAATGTGAAACACCACGTTGTATACACAAGTTATACATAAAACATGATCAACGGTGCAGCTACATTTCTATTGGGCCTCCTCACTTCAACTTGTGCTTCTTCTTGATCTTCTCCACCAAAGAATTGACGTCATTGGTCTTGCTTCCTTTACCGTCCTCGCGTCTTCTCTTGGCGGGGGCGTTGCTGCTCTTCTTGCCCTGTCCCTTGTTGGCGCGCTTCGACCGCTCCTTCAAGATCTTCTTCATGGTATCAGTTTTTTTAAACTCCGAGCTCGTGGGGTCAATGGCATAATCGTGGTTCTCAAAAATCTCCTTGAACCGCGGGTCTTGCAAGTCGGCCTCAAAGTTGTCCTGCACCATCTCCAGGTCAACGCCCTTGCCCCGCTTGTGTTTCTTGCTACCCTTCTTCTTTTCGGCCTTTATCACGTCCTTCATGTTAAAGTGCTGGGTGCTGTCCCTATCTCCATCATTCTCGTTCATCATGATGAGCTCCAACTCCGCCCTCGACTTTTCGTCACCGGAAGCAGAGGCGCTGGTTGCACCAGGCTTTTTCTTGGACTTCTTGGCGCTCTTCTTGGCATCCTCTTTCGCCAGCACCAGCTCCTCTTGCTTCAAATCCTTGAATTTGGCCATCCTTTTCTGCCGTCTCTCTTTCTCCTTTCTCCTATACGCCTCAATGGTGGACTCCTCTTTGTTCTTATCCTTTTCGGTATCCTCCTTGTCGTTTAAACCGGGATCAAACGTGATTTCCATGTCAATATCATCGCCATCCTCGTCTTCTTCATCATCATCATAACCACGGCCACCACCGTTCTTGCTAGACTTGGGCAACACGCCCCCCAACAAGCTTTGGTACTTGCTCTTGGCAGACTCCTGGTCTTCATCCTCAGCCTCGCTCTCAGTGCCACTCGCTAAGTACGCCTTGAAGTCGTTTTCGTCAATCTCCTTCTGCGAGAGCGGTCTCGACGATAAGGTCAATCGCTCCTTAGGGGTCTCGTCCCACGTCAACTTGACCTTCGAGTGTTGCAACGCATCAGTGACAAACGTCGAGTCCGGCCGGTATGACGAGGGGATCTTGTTGCACGAGTCAGTGGCCTCGGAGTTGTCAAACTCCATATCCTCGGGCACGTACCGCAAATCAAAGATGTTGGCCGTAGACTCGTACTCGGTCCCGTCACAGCTCTGGTAGATGTTCCTTGCCGTGGCAACGGAGTCGCACACCACCACCGCGTAGTAGTACCGCAACCGCTGCAACTGATACCGGCGCAACGCCTTGCTGTCATAATCCTCGGTACCGTCATCCTCCTCGTACAACTTCTTGGTCACGCGTGCCAAGTCGTCGGCGTTGTTCACGTCAATGTCAGAATCTAGGTCAGACTCGTCACCGGACTCGCCGTCGTCGCCACCCTTCTTCAGCCTCTTGTTGTTCTTCTTCTTGCTGCTCTTAAACAATTCTCTAGGGGGTCCCTCAACCTCTTCCTTCTGCATGCGCTCCTTGCCAAACTCAGAGGGGTAGATGGTGACCGACTTGATGGCGCCGCCCTTGGGCACAAACGAGCTAAAGGTGGCCATCAAGTCAACAGCGCGAAGGTTGTCCCAGTCCATGTTTACAACGGCAAAGGACGTCGTGGGGTCCGTCTCTTCGGGCTTGGTCTCCTCAAGCTCAATCTCAGACTCTTCCTCTTCCTCAAACCCGATTTCAGAATCGGACGATGATTCGGAACTGGACTCGTCTTCAGAAGAGCTCATCAAGCCTTCACCACGAGCACGGTCAAACTGGGACATATCATTTTCTTTCTCGCCATCTTCATCTTCATTTTCACCTCCATCTTCATTTCCATCTCCGTCTTTGTCACCTTCGGCTTCCTTCTCCTCTTGTCTTACCGTTGAGATGAGCTTTTCCACATCTTCCTCATCGCTGCTCTCATCGTCATCGTCACCCTCCCCATCGTCCATAACCTCTTCTTCGTGCTCATAAAACTTGTTTAATGCGTCATCCGCTGCTCTCTGGTCGATCTTGCGCCCGTATCGGTCGATCTTCACCTTCTTTCCCGTGGCCCCAGCGTTCAACTTGTTCAACTCTTCACGACTGAACCGGTCGTCCACCTTCACCTTGAACTGGTGCAAGTTGGGAAGCTTGAACCGGGGATCGTTGTGCACTGACTTGAAACGTTCATCGGAAGTCACCGGCTTGTTGACCGGCTTCTCTTTCTTGTTTTCCTTGGCCATGTTGCCGCTGCTACTAGTGGTCTGGTTGTTCTAACACTGGGATCACAGAAAGGATGTGTATAAAATTTGAAAAAAAAAGTTCCAGACTACGATGAGCATCTAAATACAATCACGCAAGCACCTCAAGAAGATAGACAACTCGAACATTATAAAGATCCGCCATTCAGGCCATGGTTCCCCACAATTCCAGCCATCTCTAAGAAAGCCCGCTCCTCGCCCATGCTCCGCAAGTTCACGCTCTGCCGCGCCTCTGCTTGCTTCTCCTCCCATTCCCACTGCTTTCTCTGCTCGTCCAACTCTTTGCTTGACCCTACGCCCCACACCTCCAAGTCGGTGATGGTGAACCGGTCTTCATAATCACCGAGCCTTGACGCCTCAAAGTACGTGGCGGTACTGCCAGTTCCCGTGGCCAAGTGCCGAAACACAGCAAACTCGAGGTTCGCCTCGATCGTGAGCGACACGTCTCCGGGAAAGTACTTTTGCGTGCCGTTCTTGTTCAATGGTTGGGCATTGCCAAACCCGAGCCCCATACCCTGGTTGTTAAAGTAGACCAGCTGTCCCTGGAGCACACCACTGTGCACACTTTTGAAGACGTCCGCCCGCGGCTGAAGCGCCAAGATGACTGAGCGCTCGTCGCCAAAGTTGTTCTTGTTCGAGTTCTTCCAGGGAGCGTGAACAAACACCGCGTACGTCACGCGGTCGGTTTCGTGTTGCCAGTCACGCAAGTGGTGCTCTGACGAGAGAAAGAACCGCGGGTACGACTCCTCGAACTTCTGGTACCGCTTGTTCTGGGCCATGGTCTTTGTCTTTAACCGCTTCCCGTGCACAATCACCAAGGTGGGGGCTTGCCACTTAAAGATCTTGGTCTCAAGGGACCGGATGGAGAACCCGGACTCTGAGCCAGCATAAAGCTTGACTACGTTCTGGCTCGTGACTTCGATGTTGGCATGCGCCTTGAGCAATGCCGACAAATAAGCGAGGTACGGCACGGTGACTATCTTGGACTCGACAAACTTGGGAGTCGCCGGCGCCAGTTTGCGCACCACCAGTGTGCCTTTAGACAGCCGATCAGCAAGAAGCGCCAGTTTTGCCTGCTCCTGGAGCAGAAAAGTCAGGTCTTTCCTCGAAACCGGCGACAACACACTGTTGGTGACCAACTTGTGGAAGTTGCTCTGGAAAAAGTCCGGCAACAAGTACTTTTCCCCATCGACAAACTGGGCGACCGACATCGCCAAATGCTCTCCCCGCTCGTTAAAGAAGCGGGCGAGGTAGCCTGCACAAACCTCAAAGTCGCTCCATCTGGCCACGTTGTCGCTCATGTGCTTCTGCATCTCCGCGTGTGCTTGCTTGTTGACTGAGCCGAGCACCAACACGAGGGTGTTAATATGCTGTAGGACGCCCGCATCGATTTTGACCTCGTCCACATTGAGCCCGTCGTACGACTTGACGTAGTCCAACTGCGACCAACAAATCTTTCTCGCTTTGGTCTCGATGGTGTCATCGTCTTGGAAGGGCATGAGCAAGGCCACTCTGGCAGTGGGGGCGGCACCATCCTTTGCAGTTGACTCCACTATCCCCTCCTCCTCCTTCTTGGTCTTACACTCTACCTCCTTCCCGAGCAACGATGTTTTCGGTTTCGGCTGTAGCGCCAAAGCGATTCCCAATAGAGCGATAAAGTCGTACTCGCCCAAAACCTTCTTGTACCTGCCGCCGAGAAACGTAAGCGCAATCACCAACTGCTTCAATGTAAGCAACTCGTCTCGCGGAAGGCTGTTGATAAACGGAAACTGGCCCATGCGCCGGATACTCTGATACAATACGTCCACGCCCCTGGAATACCCACTGCTTCCGCTTCTTGGTGGCAACTTGAGCAAGTCGAGTAAGTCGTCCTGGGAGATGGCGCTGTGGTCCTTGGCGGCGGCTTGCAAAAACACAATTTCAATTGGTTTCATGAACTGCACACACCGCGTGTAGAACAAGTCGTGGATCTCACTCTGTGAGAGCTTTGTTGACGTGCAGTCGGTCGACCCTTGTTGATCGGTGCTTGTCGTATGGCCCATGATGGTTGCTGCACAGGCAGGTAACTGATATGTGAGTGGCAACAGGATCTTTTCCCATATTTTTTTCTATGGCCGTTTTGCTTGCTCAAAACTGGGGAAAACAAAAGGGGGGGGAGGAATACAAGCCGTTACAGAACGGTCTGTTTGGGGAAAGGGGAAACCAAGCCATCACAGTACGATCTGCTTGTGGGGGAGAATTAGTTATTGCATTTATTGCTACGAAGCCATACACCTCCTGTTATATCTCCTCATATTAATCGCTTCGCTCCTTCCTTCCTTCCTTCCTTCCTTCCTTGTCCTCACTTACTCCACCCGGTCCCTAGTTCAACCAGTCGTTGAGCAACTCCTTCAGTCTTTGCTCCAAGTCGAGCACCGCTTTCTTCAACTCGCCCCAGAGGCCCGTGGAGCTTAAGATCTCGTCCTCATCCTCGTCGCGCACGGCAGCGCTGCCGTTGTACCGCACCTCAGCCGACTGCTGCTTGAGCAACGCCTTGGCAAACGACAACACCACCAACGTGAAGTAAACCCGCACCGCTGTGACCACTATTGTGGTGCCGAAGGTGACAAACAACTCGCGTGTCAAGCTGGCGCTCTGCGACGATTTACCGGCGACGCCCGTCTGTTCGTTTGGCGTACCCGTGCCGTCCTCGGAGGAAAAGAAAAAGTAGATAAAGTACACAGTGTAGAGACTGCCAATAACGGTGTCGATCACGTAGATAACCGTGGTCAACGCGATCTTGCGGCAGTTCTTGGGTCGTTGCTGTAGGCTGAGCAACGCGGACGCGTAGAACGGAAGCGTCATAATGGCCAACGAGTTGTACAACCACTGCCAGAAGTTGATGGGGTGGCCTGTGAACAATGACAAGATCCCATACAACCCGCCGGCCTTGTTAAGAATGGTGATGCCGAGGATGATCTCTACGCCGATGAACAAAGGAATGTACCCGAGGAATTTCTACACAACTGCGTTAGTAAACAATTCAAAGACCGTACAGATACACAAAACATACCTGGGGCAAGATTTGGTTGAGGAATGGTGCTGCCATCGTTGCCGCGTGTGTAGTAGTGGTGATACTGATGCTGAAGGACTCTTTCTGTATTTGTTTTTTCCCTCGCTTTCCACACTTGCCATTTGGCCTCTCTTCTGTGTCTCATCGGGCGAGGAGAAGGATAAGCTGTATGAACAAAAAAAATTTTAGCAACCAGGCATCAACCGACAACCATACAGCACCAACATGTCTTCTATTGACGACGCCTACCTTTCATTGTCATCCGATAGCGAATACGAAACCATACCGGTGGCCAGGTCCGGAGCGGCTGTGGCTACTGAGGCTGCTGCCGCGTCGCACGCCGCGTCCAGGACGCTTGCAGAAAAGGAGGACATCGTGACCAAGTACGCGCACAAGATCAAGACCGACCCCATCAAGAAGGGTCCCAAGGTGATCAGGGACCGCGCTAACCGTGCCACTGTGGAGCAGGTGTTGGACCCGCGCACCATGCGGTTCTTGGCTAAGATCATCAACAAGGGCATTCTCTCGCAGATCAACGGCTGTATCAGCACCGGAAAGGAAGCCAACGTGTACCACGGCACCACCGATACCAGCACGCGCGAGTACGCGGTCAAGATCTACAAGACGTCGATCCTCGTGTTCAAGGACCGCGAGCGGTACGTGGATGGCGAGTTCCGATTCAGAAACACCAAGAACCAGGGCAACCCGCGCAAGATGGTCAAGGTATGGGCCGAGAAGGAGTTTCGCAATCTCAAACGGCTCTACACGAACGGCATACCGTGTCCCGAGCCCGTGGAGTTACGGTCGCACGTGTTGGTGATGGAGTACTTGACTAAGGGCAATGGTGAGCCGTCGCCGAAGTTGAAGGACCACGATTTCAAGGACACGGACGAGATTGTGCACTACTACCATCAGATGTTGTTCTACATGCGCCGGATGTACCAGGTGTGCCGCTTGGTGCATGCAGACTTGAGCGAGTACAACTCGATTGTGCACCAGGATAGACTCTATATCATTGACGTGTCGCAATCGGTGGAGCCGGACCACCCCATGGCGCTCGACTTTTTGCGCATGGACATCAAGAACGTCAACGACTACTTCAACCGGAAGAAGATCAACGTGTATCCGGAGCGGTTGGTCTTCAAGTACATCATTGACCCGTTGCAGGAGTTGGGAGTGGAGAGCAACAGTGACGAGGACTTGGGGTGGTACTTGGAGAGCTTGCCATTGAAGACAGACGCCGACCAGGAGATTGAGGACGAGATCTTCCGGTCCTTGCACTTGGTGCGGTCGTTGAACCATTTGGAGGAGCGGGACTTTGAAAAGTTTTCCGAGGGTAATATTGACACCATGAAGGAGTTGGTGATTGATGAAAACGGCAGTGGTGAGGGTGATGCAGACAGTGAAAGTAGCGACGAAGACAGTGACAGTGGGTACGATGATAATGACAGTGAGGACGATAGTGAGGATGATGATGACGAAGCGGGCACGGGCACGGGCAGACCGTGGAAGGAAAAAGAGATCGTACTAAAGGGCAAGAAGCACGAGGACAAGGACGAGAAGAAGGCGCGGAAGGAGGCCGCCAAGACCGCTAAGCTGGAAAAGCGAAAGACCAAGATGAAGAAACACGTCAAGAAGAAGCTCATTGCAAAGAGAAAGACCGGTAAGTAGAGAACTGTGTACGTCTGTGTGGATATCCCGCTTCTTCCAACATAGTCGTGTGCTTGCCAAAAAGGACACGCGTGAAAAAAATCGAAAGTTTTTCTTTTGGTTTTTGTTCTCGTTGATTCGAGCTCTCTCTTGACCAACCACCAACACTTGCTCGCACCTCGATTTCCATTGATTTATTCGTGTCAAGTCATGTTGTGCAGATATCTCACCCTTGTACTTGGCTTGCTAGCCGTTACCAACGCATTGCATTTCTACGTCAAGACTGGCGAGACCAGGTGCTTCTACGAGGGATTGCCCGACGACACCTTGGTTGTTGGCAAGATCGACGCCTACGAGAAGAACGAGCACACCAACGAGTACACCAAGAACTCCAGATTGAAGGTCCAGATCACAGTTGACGTATGTGTACAGAACTGGGCAGTGAAGTATCATGAGGTGCCTCGCCGGCTGTATAGGCCTTTTGCTTTTGCTTTTGCTTTTGCTTTTGCTTTTTCCTTCTCAGTCCCTTTCCCTCCCATGTTACTAACGACATTCCCCTTAGGAAACGTTTGACGACAACCACAGAGTGGTGAACCAGAAATCGCAGCCTGATGGCGATTTCACCTTCACCTCCTCGGACTCGGGAGAGCACAGGTTCTGCCTTACCCCCGTGTACGAGGACGGCACCAGCAACAAGGTGCACAGAATCTTCTTTGATGTGGCTCAGGGCTCTGCAAACGACTATGTAGACTCTAAGTCTACAAAGCTCGTGGACGATTTGACGGCGCGCGTCCGCGGCTTGTATGAGACTTTGGACAAAATCCACTTTGAGCAGGATCACATGAGACAGAGAGAGGCCGACTTTAGAGACCAGAGCGAGTCCACCAACTCACGCGTGGTCAAGTGGTCCATTGTCCAGTTGGTGGTGTTGGTTGGCACCTGTGTCTACCAGTTGCGCCACTTAAAGTCCTTCTTTGTTAAGCAAAAGATTGTCTAAGGAGACTGTGTATATGATGTGTGTAATGGAATGTGTTCTAAGAAGGGAAGCAGGCGTAGGGGAAATGCCTCCCATGCTTGCGTCTCCTGGTACAACGCCCCCCTAATGTCCGTGTAGGGCTCGTAGTAGCGCCTCTTTGCATCACATTATCTCCTACTGTATAAACAGGATAGCATCACTGCCAAAGCCCGAGAAAGAAAAAACAGGGTGTGCTTGTGCAATAGACCACCAACGTGCCGATGACACAGTACTCCCCCGAGCAGCTCCTTGCGCGGATCGAGCAACTTGAGAGGGAGAACGAGCAGCTTAAGGCTGCCCAGCTAGCTACGGGCGCAGTTACAGCCACAGTTACAGCTCCGCCCTCTAATTTTCTCAAGATTGACGACAACTTCTCTCTCGACGAGTATAAGCGGTATGGACGCCAGATGATTGTACCCCAGTTTGGGTCGCTCCCCGCCCAGATCATGCTAAAGCACAGTCGTGTGCTTGTGGTGGGTGCTGGCGGGCTTGGGGCCCCCGCGTTATTGTACCTCGCGGCCGCGGGCGTGGGCACGGTGGGTATTGTGGACAACGACACCGTCGACACCTCCAACTTGCACCGCCAGGTGATACACACCACCGACGCCGTGGGCAAGCACAAGTGCGAGTCGGCGCGTGCCGCCATTACCCGGTTGAACCCGCACGTGGCGGTGGAGACGTACCCCGTGCTCATGGACAATAGCAACGCATTTGCCATCGTGGCAAAATACGACCTCGTGCTCGACTGCACGGACCATCCCGCAATACGGTACTTGATTAACGACGTGTGTGTTCTTTTAGGCAAGACAATCGTTAGTGGGTCTGGATTGAAGGCCGACGGCCAGTTGACGGTGTTGAACTTCAACAATGAGGGCCCCTGCTACCGGTGCTTCTACCCGCAGCCGCCGAGCCCAGACTCGGTTACGTCGTGCACCGACGGCGGCGTAGTTGGACCCGCAATTGGCATGATCGGCATAGGCATGGCCATGGAGGCACTCAAGGTGCTCACTGGGTACTACACATCCACCAACTTCTGCCCGTTTTTGCTGGTGTATGCGGCGTACCCACAGCAAACCATCCGTGTGTTCAAAATGCGCGGCCGCCAGCCAAAGTGCGCTGTGTGTGGGGCAAGCCCAACAGTGACGCGAGCCCAGATTGAATCGGATAACATCAACTATGCTACATTCTGTGGGAGGGCAACACTGACACCTTTGGACAGTTGGCACCGCGTTTCTCCAGAAGAGCTCCACTATCAACAGCAGCAACAACAGCACCGAAGCCTTCTTCTTGATGTGCGTCCCAAAGAACAGTTTGCCATAACCCACCTTCCGCACGCGCTTAACATTGAGTGGGACCCCACGTTCCGCAAGGCCGAGGATGTGGGTGAGTTGTTGCCACTGGGGACAGAGAAGTCGAGCAGCATCTATGTCATTTGCCGCTACGGAAACGACTCGCAGTTGGCGGTACAAAAGTTGCTCCACTTGGGCTACACCAATGTCAAGGATGTGTCTGGCGGCTTGAACAGATGGAGCGAGGACGTGGATTCATCTATACCAAAGTATTAGGCTTCTGTGGTGGCTGCTGGTGCTGTTGTCGCGGGATCGAGCCGCTCTACGAGCAACACGCCGGCACCAGTGCCAGCGGCATACACGGAGCTGCCATGGACATTTTCGTTCCAACTTATGGCCGATACCATCACATCGGGGGTGGTTGTTGATGGAGGCACAGTCGATTCTGCCGGAATGGGCTCAAAATCGGCATACAAAACAAGACCAGCACCAGCACCAGCACCGGCACCGGCAACTTTCATCCCCTTGGTCTTGCTCTTCCATTTCTCCTCTCTTGGCTCGAACCGCCACAACTTCAAGGGTGCCATTGACTTCATGGCAACCTTGCTGCCGTTTAAGTACTTTCGCGCGTAGTTTTCAATAATAATATCACCGCTGGCAGTGCCCACCAACACCATGGGGTGCCCAAGTAACTCCGACACTTGCATTGCAGTCACCACGGCGTCGGTTTCGAGCAAGGCGCTAACAATGTCCTGGGGTCCTCGCGGAAAGCAGAGACCAATGCCGCTGGGCGTGCGCAATACAGGCATGCTGCGTAGCGCGTTGTTGTACACGGGCGGCACCCACGACTTTGTAAACGAAGATATCTGCTGGGCAGGGCTGGCACTGTGGATGCCATACGTCTGGTACGCCATGGTGTTGACCACGAGGAGGTACTCGCCTTCGGTGGTCTCAGCAGCCACAAGGGAGGACACGGGCGCGTCGGCCACATGGACAGAGTAGCTTGGAATGGCAGTGTCATCATCTTCCAAAGCACTGTCCCTGCCCTTGAATGGAAGGATAAATTCGGAAACGTTTCCGTCGACTGAGCCCACGAGCATCTTGTCCAACCCCAAAAACTCGAAACAGGAAATATTGACGTGTGCACGCGCCCCCAGTTTGTGTCTTAGCGTCACGGTGAACGAGGGCAGCTTGACCGCGGCGTACTTGGGGAGATTTTGTGTTATCTTGAAAAAGTGTACTCTGCCATCAGTGAATGTGCCTGCGAGGATGCCGGGGGTTGAGTCGTCAGCGGGCGAAGTGTAGGCAGGGACCCACCGGAGATCGGCGGTGGCTCCCAAGTTAGTTGTCACCAACACGTGCTTCAACACGAGCTTGTTTGTGTCCAAAGTGTGCTGCCATACTTGAATGGCAGTGTAGATCTTGTTGTCGCTGCTGTTCTTGTTGAACACACTCAACTCGGGATTGGTGATTATGGTCTCGGCGCCCTCGTGGCTGTTCATGATGGCCACTGCCAAGTAATTGACGCCGCTCTTGTCACCAATGGGCCGCGGGAGCCACTTTACAGCAGTAATGTGCCCACCCGCCAGCACTACAAGCACATTTCTTTTTGTGATGTCCCAGAGCAGCACCGGCGTCTCTTGTGTGAGGTCCACGCCTGTATGCTTGTCGCCGCGAATCACGTCAATGCTCTGGCTCGTGTTGAACCGGAAATCGACAAACGCCTCGTCCATGGGAGTAAACCCAACCTCAGGGATAGATGCCAAATGGTCGTCGTCAAACAGCGGGAGCTGTTTCGCGTGGCGCGCATGCTTCAGAACAAGGCTCTCGTCCACATATGTCATCTTGTGTTCCCAGTCTACCTTGTACTCGGCCATCAAGGCGGCATATTCAACATCATGGCCAAAAGCGTTGATAAATCTCAGCTTGTATGTATGGTCCTGCGCCTTTTTCCAGAAACCGGCAGTGGACGACATGGCTGGTGTTTGTGATTGTGGTGGTGATGCTGGTGTTATTGTTGATGTCAGTTCGTACAGAATAAAAACAAAACCAGGGAAAAAAGGAAACGCCCTGCGAATTGTTCACCCCAGTATACATAACAATCGTGGTCCTACTGGTTCCCATGAATGTGCCCACAGATATCAAGGCGCTGCCTGACCTCGGCGAGTCGCCAGAAGCCACGCCCAAGAAGCACAAGAAGCAGAAGCGGCTGTTATTAGAAGACGACTTTTTTGCTCTAAGCGGTCCGCTCGACTTGAAGAAACGCAAGAAGCAGAAGAGCAAGAATAAGCACAAGAAGATGAAGGCGGGAGAAGGTGACTCGTTCGAAGGCAGTGCCGATGCGGTGTTTGGGGTTCTTGGAAATGGTGCTAGTGGTGCTAGTGGTGTACATGTGTCCGAACCCCGCAGCGAACCAGTGGAGCAGATGCAACAGCGCGCGATCCTGACTCTGCCAGGGGACGATGGGCATACGCAAAAGCTGGGGAGACCACGAACGGCACCGCTAGCCACCACAGAGGGAGTGGTGACTGTAGTAGATGTGGATAGGGATGCTGCACAAGACGAGCACCCTATTTTGAGCACATCTCTTCTTGCCTCAGACGACGAAGACGAGACCGAGTTGAAGGAGTTGCTCGCGATGGGCCGCTCTCCCTCGGCGCCCACGGCAGACAACGGTGGTTATACTTTTGACGACGACAGCGAGAGAAAGAGGCGGTACGTGATCCGCATTGCGTCGAAGCTTCCGGTGCCGCAAGACTCCAACATCCAAGTGGATCTCGGCACCAAGGGCCTCAAGAAGTTTGACAAGATTTTGAAGGCGGTCGTAGACTACTTCCGCAAGTCGTACATGATGCAGCTACCGCCCGTACTCCTCGACCTTTACAACGCCGAGAACTGCAGCTTGGTGTGGGTGGACGGCAAGATGCTAATACGGCCGTTTTTTACCCCCAAGACGTTGCGCGTGCCGCCGCCTGATTCGTTCAACGCCGTGATTGATAGCGTGGAGGAGATGCGACCGGTGGTGGTTAGTTTCTTTTTGATCCCCAAGGAGAACAGTGACAACTTCGTGCACGTGTATCCAGAGTTCCACACGGCGCAGCCGATCATGGAGCGAGAGGTGGAGGCAGAAACAGGCGGCGACATGAGTATAGATGTGGATGTGCTTGAGGCCAACGGTGAAGAGGAGGATGAAGATGAGGAGGAGGATGCGGCATCTGCTGGTGGTGCCACGGAAACGGCACCGACCGAGGAGGATGGCTTTTTTGTGATTGGGTTGAAGGGCAAGGACAACAGGCGCCACGAGGTGCGGGTGTCGGCACAGACGCGATTGCAGAGTTTGCTCTCGCACTACTTGAAGTTGAAGGGGCTTGACGAGGCAGGAATCAATATAAGCAAGGTGAAGCTCATGTTTGACGACGAGGAGATGGACATTGGTGACACAGTGGGCGACACCGAGTTGGAAGAGGACTTCGAAATCCAGATAGTGTTACCGCAATAGAGTATGAGAGAGGGAGGGAGAGGAACATGGAATATGATACGCGTGGAAAAGTGCCCCAAAGCTGTAAATCCCCGTTCCGCCTTTAGGGAGAATGGATGGTGAATTGTTTCATTGTTTTCGCAATGTGTGGAACAGCCACAGCCGTTATCGCGCACGGCTTTCGCTCCAGATGCAGGGAGAAACGAGCTGGACAAGATAGTCACCAATGGGCTCCAGTCATTGTCTATGCTATTGGTCAGTGCTGTTTACGAGAAGCATATCTGAACACACAGCTCTGTCTGTATCTTTCCCTATGCCGTTCCCTCCCCCTTTCTTCGGCAGTTGTTTTCCATGTCACGTGAACTTGTGTGATAAGGAAAAATTAAAATGCTAACACGGCGCTTGAACTGTAAAAGCCATACTCGTGTGACAACGACGCATTGTGCCCGATGTGCGGGAATTGGTACCGCGAAGGGGCAGCAGGAACTGAAAAGGAGAGATGCAGGCAGGGGTATCCAGGTGGGTAGTGTAGAGATAGGGTGATAAACGAGAGCCACAGTTGGAAATGATTGACGGAGGAGCCACATTTGGTGGTTTTCCGAGCAGGAGAGAAACAGGAGATCTTTTTTTGGTTCTCCTTGATGGCCGCGAAACGAATGAACAGAGAGAGGAGATGAGGACGGCTTTTGGTGGGACAAAGGGAGGCCAAATGACAGATGCCCTCTCCACGTAGTAGCAAAAAGGGAGGTCATCATGCTACTACAACTGCCACCAACACTCTCCATTTGTCAGCACCAGACCTAATGGCGTTAGAATCATCTTTGCACAAACCATCAACTGTGGGACGCATAAGGCGTTTTTCATAATTTCAGATTGCCTTTTTTTCTTTTTTTCTAGGTCCGCGCCTTTTTTCCGGCCCTGGAAATGTGGGATGTGGAAAAACCTTGGTTTGGGGCAATTGCTATATAAATCAAGCAGGCTGCCCATCCCCCCTTTGTTGATCCTGTCCCCGATAAGAGGTTTTCCAAGAGATTTCACCCTTTTTCGACCTACATACACATTACCCCAGGTTTTCAGGATGTCCTTAGACAAACACAACAACAAATTCCTACTGGAGGACTTGGAGCAGTTGAGCGAGACCGTAGACACCTCGTCCGAACACCTTGTGGGCCACACAGAGAACCTCAACCGGTCATTGTCGACGCGAAACTTGAACATGATTACCATCGCCGGTGTTATTGGTACCGGGTTGTACCTCGGTACTGGCAAGATGCTTGTCACCGGCGGGCCGCTCAGTTTGTTGTTGAACTATATGATCATCGGGCTTGTGGTGTTTTTCATGATGCTCTCGCTTGGAGAGATGTCGGTGCAGTTCCCCGTGTCTGGTTCTTTCACCACCTACGCCAGGCGGTTTGGCAGCGACTCGTTGGGCTTTGCCATCCTTATTAACTACTGGTTCAACGACGTGTGCAGTGTCGCCGGTGACTTGACCGCCTTGCAGTTGGTGTTCCAGTACTGGACCGATTTCCACTGGTACGTCATCTCCATCATCTTCTGGGTGTTTCTCTTGTTTTTGAACGTGATCCACGTCCGGTTGTACGGCGAGGCCGAGTACTGGCTCGCGTTGTTGAAGGTGATCACCATCATCATCTTTTTCATCATCAGCATTGTCTGCAACGCCGGCAAGAATGACCTACATGAATATATCGGGTTCCGGTACTGGAGCCACGGCGACGCTCCCTTTGTCAACGGGTTCCGCGGGTTTCTGTCGTTGTTTGTCTCTGCTGCCTATGCCTTTGGCGGGTTGGAATCCGTATCTTTAACTGCGGGGGAGACTAAGAACCCCACCAAGGTGATCCCCAAGACAGTGAAGATGACTTTCATCCGCATTATATTCTTTTACGTGTTTACTGCGTTTTTCATCGGCATGAACGTGCCCTACGACTACCCCAACTTGATGACCAAGACCGTGGCCACCTCGCCATTCACAATTGTGTTCCAGATGGTGGGTGCCAAGGGTGCGGGCAGTTTTATGAATGCTGTCATCATGACATCCATCGTGTCGGCAGGCAACCACGCCCTTTTTGCCGGGTCGCGGTTGGCATACAACTTGAGTGTGCAGGGCTACATCCCCAAGATCTTTTTACCCTTGAACCGGTATCAAATCCCCTACGTGGCGGTATTGGTCACGTGGTTCTTAAGTGGTTTATGTTTTGCTTCGGCGTTTGTTGGTGCCGGTGAATTGTGGTCGTGGTTGCAATCCATTGTCGGCCTCTCAAACTTGATCTCGTGGTGGGTTATTGCCGTGATCTCCATTAGGTTCAGACGAGGGTTAGCAAAGCAGGGCCGCACGCACGAGTTGGTGTTCAGGAACTGGTCGTACCCCTACGGGCCCTGGTTCGTGGCCATCTTTGGCGGGTTCATCATTATCGTGCAAGGCTGGTCCACGGTGTCGCCGTTTGTGGCAACGGACTTTTTCCAGTCGTACTTGGAGTTGGGCGTGTTCCCCATCTCGTTTGTGTTTTGGTGGTTGATTATACGAAGATGCAAGGACAGGTTTGTCAGGTTTGAGGACATGGACTTTGATACTGACCGGTACTTCCCCACCGAGGAGGAGAAAGAGGAGGAGCGCCACGCCGCCACATTGAAGGGATGGGCCAAGTTCAAGTACGGCTTTGCCGACAATTTCTTGTAAGAAAGTGTGTAAAAATTCAATTCTTTCGTATAAACAACACTCTTGTCATGGCGGTGGTGCCATCTATCGGACACACCTGACTCATGGGTAAAACACACTGATGGCATGCATTCTATCATATTCATTTTTGTTTCATGTTTGTGCGACTTTTTTGCTTGCTGCTGTTGCAAAAAAAATGAGCACCATATAAAGAGAACCCGTCCCCATTATTCTCCTCCTCAGATCTCTCAAACCGTATCCATTCTCCCCTCTTTCCCATGTTCCACGTGCTGGTAATCTTGCTTATCTATTTCTTTGCTACGGTATACGCCCAAGTGATTGAGATAGAACAAGTCTATGTAGTTGTGAGGCCGAAAAACGGCAAGTCCACAACGGCCACCTCAAACGCCGCCATCCCAGACACTACCAAGGTGGTCACGGTCACGGCCACCGCTTCTGAAACTACACCCGACATTGACAACTACATCGGCCCCTACTCCATAAACCCGCAGTTCTCTCGGTTCATGCTCGAGCAACATAACCAGAAACGCGCCATCCACGGCGCCCAGCCGCTCAAGTGGTCAGCAGAGGTGTACAACTTTGCCGCGTGGTACGCGCTGCAGTACAACTGTTCCGGTGTATTAGAACATTCAGGCTACACCCTTGGCGAGAACCTCAGTTTTGGGTACTCTCCTGGCGGTGCCATCGAAGTATGGTACGCAGAGGGCACCACGTACCGCTACGGCACCGAGGACACGTATAATCATTTCACAGCTATGGTGTGGAACAGCACCACGGTCCTCGGGTGTGCGTACAAGTACTGCGGTAACTACAACGCTGGGTATATAGTGTGCTCGTATGATCCTGCGGGTAATGTCATTGGCTATTCGGCAAGAAACGTGTTCGCCCCTCAAAGGTGATCGCACAAGATCTTGCTGTCCAACTCTACATAGTGCACAAAAAACGATCCAAACAAGTCCGCCAACCGCACCACGTCAAGGGTACCGCCCGTCTCTCTGATAGAGTGCATCGATAACTGGGGGTTTCCCAAGTCCAAGGTGCGCACGCCCAACTTGGCCGCCAAGATGGGCCCGATGGTGGACCCGCAGGGCGAGTCGTTGCGCACCACAAACAACTGCAAGGGTACTCTGGCCCTGGCGGCGGCCTTCTTGATCAACACGATCCCGGGGGAGTTGGTGGCGTACCGCTGGTTGGCGTTAATCTTGATCACGGGACCCAAGTTCACCTGGGGCCGGTTCTTGGCCTCGTAGGAGGCGCCGTAGTTGGGATGCACGCCATGTGCCTGGTCCGACGACAACAAGAACGACTTGGACATGGACTCATAGAACCAGTTGCCACCGACGGCACCGTTGGTGCTTTCAAAGTCGATCTTGGTGATGCGCAGGATCACGTCGGGCAAGAACGACGAGTCGGCGCCCTGGGCCGACTGTGACCCAATCTCCTCGTGGTCGAAAAGGGAAATCATCTGAATCCCCTGCTGCGGCGCCAAATCTTGTTTTTTGCTCGAATCCATCAAGCCCTTGGTGGCGGCAAAGCACGAGGTTAAGTTGTCCAACCGGGGCGAAAAGATAAACTCGTCATTCAACCCGCCAATCACCGAGGGCTGGTGGTCGTACAACACCAACTCAAAATCCTCAATTTGATGCGGCTCGATTCCGATCTCGCGCGCAATCAACTCAATCAACGACTGGTTGTGGCGCGAAATCACGTTCTGCACGGCCTCAAACTCGTCTGTGCTCAACTGCAAGTTAGGGTCGTCGGCGCACGACTTGTGCTCCGACTTGCTCTCAGCTTTGGCCTTCTTTTTCTGCTCGTTCTTGTCCAATGCCACCTGCCCGGCAATGGGCACAAGCTTGTCCTCCTTGTTAAACTCAAACTTGGTGTTGACTTCGCGGTTCAAGTGAATGGCCAAGGTGGGGATCCGGAGCAAGGGCTTGGCAATCTTTACCAACTTGGGCACATACTGTCCATTCCGCTCCGCCACGTACACACGCCCAGCAATCGAAAGGTCGCGGTCAAACCAAGTGTGCGCAATCAACCCACCATACTGCTCCACGCCGACCTGGATAAACCCCTCAGACGTGCGCTCGGAGATGGGCTTGATCCGGAGGCAGGGCGAGTCCGTGTGCGCGCCCACAATGGCAATGCCGTTTCCGTTGGCAAACTGCTCGCCTACAGTGAATGCAATCAAAGACGAGCCGTTGCGGGTGACGTAGTACTTGCCGCCGCGGACCAATGGCGTGTCCTTTGTGCCCCAGCTCGTCCGCTCCGAGAGCTCGGTGAAGCCCGCGGCGGCCAACTTGGTCTTGACGGAGTTGACGGCGTGGTAGGGGGTGGGCGAGGCGTTGACAAAGTCAACGAATTCCTGGGCGTAATGCAACGCTCTCTGCTTGTCTTCAGACATGGTGGAGGATGCAGCGGTGTGGAAGGTGGAAGTAGTGCTGGTGTGGTGGAAATAGGAAAAAAATCCTCATCCATATATGTGCCTTGCACGGCATCAAGAGCTAAGCCTGGGGAAGACAGTATTGCATACAGGATAAAGGTTTTGCATATACACGCAAGAAGGAATCAGTCATCATAAAGGGCGGGAGTCGACTACACAGCACGGCTACAACCATTATCCCTTCCTTGGCTCAGAGATTATCTCCCAGTTGGCACTATTTTCAAAGGCACTACTATCTTGATTCTGTGACTGCATCTTCCCCTCTCAAGTCGTGCGCAGGCTGTCAATTTTCCACCGCCAAGCTATGGTGATCTTGGAACAAAACCAAGACACATTGGCACATCGACACATCGACACATCGACACGTCAACCATACCCACCGCCATCATGAGAGCTGCATCCTTCACTGCCCTTCTACTAGTATATTGTACCGCTCTTGTCTCTTGCCGCTTGCTGCCGCTACTTGTGGCCTCGCATCGGCTCGTGTCCAAGTTGCGGGGTGAGGTTGGCCCCTCCAACACCTCGCCACACACCGTTGAGGTCGCCACCAACATGCTCAAGAAACTCATTACCGCGTGCTCTTCCGACGCGTACCTCATCATCAACCAGCCTGGGTTGACTTATGCCGACCTCACCACGGCCCAAAGTGAGCACTGGCCTTTCTTGCGGAAGTATATGTATATGGCGTCCACGAACGTGGCGTTGCCGCGCATCGACGGCGAGCTCGACCTCGACTATATCGAGCAGTACATTATCGCTACGTGTGAGGCTGAGCGGATCAACGTGTTTCACGAGAGCGAGGACGAGGTGGTGGACTATTTCGACACGAGGAAGCGCGTCATTCGCGTCGACTTGGGCAAGTTACCACCAGCCCATGTTGGTGCTGGTGCTGATGCTGACGGTGACGGCGGCAGCGCGCGGTGGAGCGAGGTACGGAAACACGACGAGTTGCTTCGCAAGATCTTGCGCAAGTTGCCGTCGCCGCACTACACCATCATCCTCACCAGTGACGACCCCGGCGTCGTGCACCCCGTCCCTGAATTTTTCATTGAGCAGCACCCAGACCGGTACGAGATCTTTGACGATATCGTCAATAATCCGGCGCACACGCAGGATGTGGAGAAGAACGACCGGTTCCACAAAGTTGAGCCCAACTGGAACCCCATCAGAGACAGCAACGACCGGTACTTAGAGAACCGGCGCAAGGACGAGGTGCACTTGTTTGACTATGAGTTGTGGACCAAGAACGAAAAGTTGATCTCCACCATCTTTGTCATGGTGACCACCTTGGTGTTGATGAAGATTGTCGGCATCTTGGGCCTGGTCAGGAAACGGATTGTGGAGTACAAGGCGACCAAGAAATCAGGCATAATCGGACAGAAAAAGACCGACTGAGGGAAGAGGGCACATCAGATATGGTAGGGTAGTCTAGATTTATACATACATAACACTACATACAAACGACATGCAAGGCTTTTCACGCTGTCACGGACATCACATGGCCTTTTAATAAGCTTTTTTTGTTTGTATTCTCCTTGTTCTTATAGAGCCCTTTTCTTTTCACGTTTCGCTTCGCTCTCTCCTTCCTCTTCCTCTTCCTCTTCATACTCGCCCTCTTCGTCTTCGTCTTCCTCGTCCTCCTCCTCATCCTCGTCCTCCTTATCATCATAATCGCCGTCCTCATCCACCAACACACTGGCATCAAAGTACAATGAGGGGTCCAAGCTGGAAATATCCGCCGACTTGACCTCCCCCTCGAGTAACAATTCACTCATAATTTTGCCCGTGCCAGGAGCATTGTTAATGCCCCAGCACGAGTGGCCCGAGGCAAGGTACAAGTTGGCCACGTTGGTCTCGCCAATCAAGGGCCCGCTTGACGAGGGCACATCCAATACGGGCAAGTAGCACGCCTGGCGCTTTAGTATATGGCCCCTGCGCAAGTTGGGCGACACTTTTCCCACCTGCCGGAACAACTCATCGCACTTGGACCGCACCACTTCCACGTCGTCAGTGGTTTCCGGCACATCCACGGCCGAGTCACCCTCGCCGCACACATACACCTCATCTTGGCGCGCGTAGATCTCGGGCGAGATATACGACGTGGGGCCCGTCTTGAACTCGGTAAAGATAGCGTAGGGGCTCACGGGCTGGTCTTTAAAGGGAGCTATGGTGATGGAGTGAGCACGCAACCCCGAAATGGGGCAGTCGGGCAAGATCTTAGACGTCCATGGT
Source organism: Zhuliangozyma boniae (assembly GCA_002094185.1). Taxonomy (NCBI): domain Eukaryota; kingdom Fungi; phylum Ascomycota; class Pichiomycetes; order Serinales; family Debaryomycetaceae; genus Zhuliangozyma; species Zhuliangozyma boniae. The sequence goes on along the minus strand of MXQC01000075.1, from coordinate 32,212 downwards.
CCCACAGTGAGCACAATTTGGTCCCCCGCAAGCAGTACCGTTGTCCTCTCATCCTCTTTGATAGACGTAGGGTGGTACTCCACTCCCGTGGCTGAGCCTGTTTCTAACGAGTACAGGATCTCGTCGACCTTGCCCAAAATCAACTCTACGGCGCCCTTGGAGTCCTCGACGGCCTTTTTCAAGATAAAGTTGGTGAACTTGTACGGATGGAGCTGCGCTGTGGTGTCGGTGCCGCCGAGCGTGGAGCAGTTGTCGATTAACGCCGACGTGATCCAGTTCAAGTTGGGCGGCAACCGGTTGCGTATGGGGTCGATCTGGATGGACGAGGCCCGCGTGGTCCGAGCAGTCTTCTTGGGTGGCTTATCCGTCAATGACACTGAAGAGTCGCTGTCGTGGGCTACCGCCTGCTTGTAGCTGTCATCATCGCCGTAGTTATCGCCATTATCGTCGTCATCATTCGTGTTGTTGCTCCCGTCGTCATTATTATCATTGTCGTCATCATTGTCGTTGTCATTGGCGTCGTTGTCACCCAAGTGCGAGATGTCGCCCTCCAACGATACTGTGGTCAACCGCCTGTATCCCCACTCCTCGGCGCCGTTGTACTCGTCGGACAACTCCTGGTGTAAGTTGAATGACAACCCCACAATCTGCTCGGGGAATGCCCAGAGCGCCAAAAGCCCTCCGGCCTTGCCGCTGGCCCCGCCTGCCACGCGCTTGCTTTCTATTATGGTAATGTGGTACTTTTCGGGATCAAAGTCGGGGTGCTTGACGATGTAGTAGGTAGTGCAGACGCCGATGATGCCTGCCCCCACGATGATGATGTGTTTCTTGCCCTCGTGTCTCCCTGAGGGCTGGGAGTTGAACACCAAGTAGTCTGTCATGGTGCTGGTGGTGCTGTTGATGCTAGTGGCTCTGGTGCTGGTGGTGGGGATAAATTAACCCAGGATTGTCGGTACACGCTGGCTTCGTTCAAACAAGTCTCGATGGGAATAAAGTAGCGAGTAAGAAAAGCCGGGTGCGCCTCTGGATATATACTATGTGGAACAGCAGCAGAAACAGCAGGAATAACGGTAGTGCCTTGGTGCAGACAGAGGAGGGGGTGTGATGTGCGTTGGGTGCAGAGGTGATAGATCTCCAGTAATAGTATTGGGCCTCCTTCCCTAGCAGTTTGCTGTGTAATAAAAAACTGGTTGGCAGAGAAAGGAAGGAAAAAAACGAGAGAGAGAAAAGAGACAAAAAAGGATCACCTTATTTTTATGCACCTCTTCTTTGCTTTTGTGCCTTCGCTGGCTTCTCTCAACTTCCCCCTCCTCTCACAGTAAACTTCCGCCTCTAATGCACATACTGGCCTCCTACCTCCTAGACACACTTCCCCATTTACTAATTCAGTGTAACCGCGTCATTACCCCCCACAGCAAACCAACACACAAAGAAAAAAGGTTATCTTCTCCTGCTGGGAATCAGCGCAGGCGGTCTCGACCCCCGCCTGCCCTGGGAAGGGCCATCCCTACGCGTCGAACGCACCGATTGGCAATGCCAAAGTCAGCCCATTTCTACCTCATCCCGTTGTCCCCCTCACTCGCTAACCCGCCCTCTTCACACAACAGCAAGGCATATCCATGGACAAGCGGAACAACAGTGGGATCTAGGATTTGTCTTCTACTATGAGCCCGCGTCGCCGTTGGACGCTCCTATGGACTCGACCCATGCTCATACTGACTCACCCGGATATTGAAGGGAACAAGCACATGCCGCTACGGTGGTTATCTCCAGAGATCGCGTGTACACCGAGTCCTATTACCCGTCGTGCAGGCGCATCTGGTGACATGTTTGGATGGTTCCTATCTGAAATAGTGATGCGACCTCCCTTTCCCTGGCTCGCCTTCATTCCGCTTTTCCTTCTCTGCTTCTCTGCTTCACTCTTCGCTCTTTCTCTTTCTCTTTCTCTTTCTCTTTCTCTTTCTCTTTCTCTTTCTCTTTCTCTTTCTCTTTCTCTTTCTCTTTCTCTTTCTCTCCCCTCTGCCAGGGGCAGTGGTAACCCTCGGTTGCTGTTGGTCTCATTCTTGGCAAAAGAGGATCATAAAAGACAATGCAAAGGGGATGCACAGCAATAGAAAAACGGGGAGAGTGCAACAACTTCACCACATAATCTCTCGCTCCCCCAAAAAATAAAAAAGAGAGCACAGTTGTTCTGGGCGTCTAAGAAAATGGGGTGTTTTTCCTTTCTTTTTGTACTCCCCTCCTTTTGTCTACATGCGATGGGTGGTATTAAGGTTTGTGGCGCAAGCTGCGTACCATGTAACCACTGCTTTCAGTAGAGGAAAAGCTTAGACTCTTCTGGTGGGCTGTGGAGGTGGCACCGGGGTTATTGCGTAGGTAAACATGAAATACCGCTTCCATCCGTATAGAGATAGCCTGTTCCTCCCACCGCCCCCTCTTCTCCTTGGGGGAGCAGACAGACAGGGTGGGAGCGAAAGAAAAAGGCAGTGTGCGAGAAGGACGGACCATACAAGGAGAGCGCCTTTATTTCTTTTCAGCCGCACTCCAGCTTTTTAGTTACTGCTGCCATCACTCGCTCGCTGCATCACCTCGTATGAGCCAGCACCTCAACTCGTCGCCTCCAGTTGATACGGGTGGGACAACCCTTCAAACAACGGCCCAGGCGGAGCAAGCCCAGCGCAGTTACGACAGGGACGCACATAACCAGTCTGGCAGGGACGGGACAACTCCGCGCGCGAGACCGCAGGGGTTGCTGCCACAGCACAACAATCACAGCGTGCTACCCTGGGGCACTGCCAACACTCCCCAGGACAGCAACCACACGCTCAGGTACATGGTGCCCGTCCCCGGGAACAGCACAGAGGTCTCAGATCATGGTTATGAGCCCGTTCCCGTGCTTGCTGAGTCCACTCATTATTTGCAACCACGAGAGGAAGGTCTTCTGCAAGATAACAACCACAACACCGGGGAGAAAGTCCACCAGGGGGTGCTTCCACGGCCACAGCAGTCCCTTTGCAGCAGCTCGCAGGAGCATCTGACATTGGCCTGTCTTACGAGTGCCGACTTGGGCGCACCCACGGGTCACACCGTAATCCACGATACCACGGCACAGGTGCTCGGCGACCACGACGTGTCCCCGAATCTCAGCTTCCCGCAGTGGGCCTACGAGCTTATTGCAGTGGCTCAGGAGGAAGTGCGGTTATCCAGGCTCCTTGTGGCGCAGCGGCACAAGTTCTGGCTCCGGTTCCAGTTTGTTAACAACTTGATTCTCCAGTGCACAAACGACTTGGATGCCGAGGAACGCAACCTTCTCGACACCGCCAACCAGTTGCAGCAGATGGCGGACCAAATGGTGCACATATCTTCAACCATATAGCCAGAAAAGTACGAGAAACCATGAGAATTATATAGAAAGAATATATCTGCTACAGCTCATCCCTGCTGGCACCATCCCATCTGCACGAAAAACTCATAAATCTTGGACGACTTGTTCACGTCAATCTTCAATGCCTGGCGCGCATCTTTCTTTTTGAGCACGCCGTTGTTGCGCACCGCCTCCTTCATCAACTGGCTTTTGATGGCCAAGTACGGCTTGGGCAAGATCCGCAACGTAGCGCACAACTGTTTCTCTTCGGGCGATAACAACTCAAAGTCGGCGGCGTGGCTAATATCAAGGGGCACCCTGTTGCCGGCAACCTTGAGCTTGAACTCCGGCTGCGGCGAGTTGGCGCCCGAATAGATCTTGCGGTGGCCGTTGCTGCCGTTGGCAAACCCGTTCCCGCCAGGGCCGCCGCCACCAATGCCACCAGTACCGCCAGCAGCGATGCCAGCAGGAGTGGCCGAGTTGCGCGCGGCAAGCCCGCCGTTGCCCATGCGCTGATAGTGCGCCGCACGGATGAGCTTGTCCTTCTCGTACTTGTTGCCATCTTCAATGGTGGTGATGCCATTGGCGCGCCAGTTCTGCAACTGGGCAATACGCGTGCGGCACCGGAGCTCTGTCAACATGTCGGCTGAAAAGGAGTCAAAATCCTGCGGCGAAAGGATGCGGATGTACGCGTTAATCCGCTTCTGCAAGTCTTTCTCTTCCTTCGACTTACGCTTGTCACCAGCAATGTTCTTGCGATACTCCATCAAGTTGTTTAAAAGCATCGCGCGCTTGCGCTCGGCCCGCGTGGTCAACCGTGAGTTGTAGATGTCCAAGATCGTCAACTTTAACTCAATGTCAAACGCCAGGTCCTCGGGGTCAAAGATCATGTCCTTTATGGGCACCTCGGCCTCGTTCTCGGCCTCGTGGTCAAACTCCAACCGCCCGGGCATGTACCCCTGGATCTCGTGGCACAACGGCACCGACGCCACAGGCTTGCTCTTGGGCGGCGGTAAGGGCATGTTCTTGCGGCGCTCCATCCGCTCCTTGCGCTCCTCGAGAAACTGGAGCGGCGACACCGCGCTGAAATCCCGGTTCATCTCCGGTAGCGGGTAGTCGCGGCTCTCCAAGTATACCTTGAAATAGTGTTCGGCCACCTCCTCCTTGGACCGGCTGCCAATGTGGTCTGCAATGTCGGCCCAGTTGCCCAACCCAAATGTCTCGCATCCTTGAATCAATAACAACTCCTCGTCGGCACCCCACTCGCGGTCGAAAATGGGGTACGTGTTCTGCTCCACAATCTGGTAGTCGTGCCACGGCTTGTGGTCGCCCGTGGTGAGCCCCGCCGCAAAGCAGGGCACGCAGAGGTCGTAGTCGGCACAGATGGCGCACTGGATGCGTATTCTGTTGGTGCAGTCGGACGAACACACGTCGCAGTGGAACAACTTACTTCGCGAGTCCATGGTAGAGAAAACGAGTATGTGCGCTTGTTCTTGTGCTTGTGGAAGTATGCAAATGAAGGTAGTTACAATTTTTTTGCAACTGTTGTAAGGGGAAAATCAGAGGTGATAATAATACAACAAGTGTTGTGGGTATATTTTGTCCCAACAAAAGAAGTGAAATAGGAAGGGGATGTGCCACGGCCAGTTATCAATCAATCCAAATCTAGCGACCAATCAATCAAAACAGAGCCGGGTGGTGTATAACGTGAGGTACGGCAACTAGGGGGCAGCGTCCAAAGAAGGTGTCAGTGGGTGTTGGGCGTTGGCGTGTCTTTGAGTAGAGCAGGTATATGGTGTTTTGTATGCTCTCACGAAAACCAACCGCCCGATTTCTCGCTCATATTTACCTCCTGATCTCCGCTTCAGTGTCAGTTTCGGTTTTGCGCCACCCACCAAAGAAAAACAGGCCCACGCGCAAGGCAAGAGGGGTCGTGTTGGTGGTAATAGCCATCACGTGATATATTGTCACGTGATAATAGGGCTATGCCCTGGTGGTTTTCACACCCGTGCCGCCGTAGTTAGTTGCGCAAATTGTGTGCAGGCGAAGTCCAAAAAAATTTATCCTAACTCCTCGTTCGCACCACCAACCAAAGTCTGGCACCAGAAAGGTGAAAAAAGTTACACCAAGGGAGTTTTTGCAGTGTATCAATAATCAACAAATTCATACAAGATGGTATGTCCCTTGTCCACCATGTCCCCGATGTGTTCCCGTCTATGTACGATCAGATGAGATTTGTATACTGGTTGTCCCGTTATTGAAACCGCCATGAACAGGCCCATGAAAAGAAGAACTCCATCTATAAAGGAGAGCGCCCATTTACCACCATCACCACCACCGCCTCCACTAAATTTGCCCGCAGGACTCCAGAACCAAGTGAACATATTCAACTGCTCCCAGAAGCTGAGCCAACCACAGAAGGGATCATCCCAGGTGTCCACAAATTGGCTGATCCCAAGCGGCCCACTATGGCCATCCGCAAAAGAAGGACAACCAAGGCTCAGCCCCAAGAAGATCCCCATAAGACGGCTAGACACACATCACTTTTGCTTCACATACTAACATCTACGTTTTCTTCTAGGGTCGTGTTAGAACTAAGACTGTTAAGAGAGCCTCCAAGGTTTTGATTGAGAGATTCTACCCAAAGTTGACTTTGGACTTTGAGACCAACAAGAGATTGACCTCTGAGATCGCTGTCATCCAGTCCAAGAGATTGAGAAACAAGATTGCTGGTTACACCACCCACTTGATGAAGAGAATCCAGAAGGGCCCAGTCAGAGGTATCTCTTTCAAGTTGCAGGAAGAGGAGAGAGAGAGAAAGGACCAGTACGTGCCCGAGGTTTCTGCCTTGGACTTGTCTCACACCAACGGCCAGTTGGAGGTTGACGCTGAGACTGCCGCCTTAGTCAACTCCTTGGGCTTGAAGTTGCCTTTGCAGACCATCTCCATCTCTGCCCAGAGAGGTCCAAGAAGATTCGCTAAGAGAAACTAAGCATACTAGAAAGAAAGAATATGGGTTATTTTTGGGTCTAATTGATGTATTTCTAGTTTGTTTCTGTACAGTTGTATAACAAAAACCACCATTCATTCATCAAAAGTGAAACAGGGTAGAGTATTTAGGGCAGTGGGGGATTTTTCACGCTCATTTCTGTAGGGAAGCATTGCGACACGTCAGTGGAAGGAGACGGAAAAAAGACAGTGTCAGAGTTTGAATCACACATAAGGAAAACACCCATCCCACTACCATATTCGTCCCTCCCCGCACTGCGCACCGCATTATGAAGTTCTCTATATTTGCGGCCATTGTAGGGTTCCTCCCCTCGGCGCTCGGCGCCCAGCAGTGGTTCCCACTCAACGGCAAGGGCGAGATCCCCGTGGAGTTCAAGCCGTACACAAACGGCCAGGAGGTGCAGTTTGACTGCATCCAGCGGAACATCGACAATGGCGAGCACAAGATGGATGAGAAAGAAAACATCCTATATGGTCCGTTTCCCAAGTGCAAGGAGACGGGGAAACCGCTCAGCTTTAAGTACGGCGTGAGCGAGGACGTCAAGTGTACCATTGTGTTCACGGACGAATTGTACCACTTGTTCCAGTTATACATACACGAGGACGTCCCCTTCAGCTGCCGGTTGCCGTTCTCGGCCGAGCCTTTGTCTCTTGAAAAGGGCGGTGCGTACGTACCCTTGACCTTCAACTTTAGAGGCGATATCCACGACTCGCACTTGGACATTGACTCCTCGTTGAACATCATCTTGACCAAGCCCACCACCTCCGACCCCGAGCAAAACACTTTCATCAGCGCTGTCGCCTATGGTGCTGGTACCAACACCACACGCATCGTCATTGGCGACGAGTTGTCATTGAGCTTGGCGGTGCGGTGGTTTGACCAGTTGCCCGCTACCGACGGCCGCTGGAAAAAGAGCGACACCTTGCCCTTTGACGACGGCTTTTACCGGTTGCCGACGGCGTACGTTCCCATCAGCTACCCCTTCTTCTACTTGTATCTCGCGCTTGCTGTGGCCATCACCGCGGTGTTGGCGGTGGCGTTCTCATACAACTGGATCAGCATCAAGGCGAAGAGGAACAAGTACTCACCGTTGGACACCGAGGCGGCCACCTCCAAGATGGATTGAGCAGTGGCGTACTGCACTCTCTTGTATTTGTATAATGTATATGCTATTACCGAATGCAGACCAGCTTTCTATCCAACCTATACATGTCCCTGCTTTCCTATACGGTGCGGCACTTCTTAATTATGGCGTGCAACAAGGCGTCCACCTTCTCCGACCGGTTGGCGTTGTTCTCCTCCTGGATGAACTGGTTGCTCAACTGATTGACAAACATGTTGGTCAAGCTGTCCCTTTCGGCTGCGTCCTTCAACTTGAGTTTGTATGCAATAAACTTGTTCACCGACAATTGCAACGCCTCGGCCAAGTTGGTGCTGGCCACAGTTACGTGTCTCGTAGGCGCGGTAATGTCGAGGAGCAGCGTGCGCAAGTCAGTGGGGTACTGCCGCTGCAAGAACCCCAACACGTGCGCCACCAAGTAGTCGCGGTTCAAGTTCTCAAACTGGTCAAAGAGGGATAAGAATTTGCCTACCACTTCGAACGTGCGGTCCTGGGGGTTCACGGAGGTGGAGTATTTGGGGATGGCTTTGAGTACGCTAGGAACACACGAGTCAAATACCGCCAACGCCACGTCGCCCTTCAACGCGGGGTTGGTCTCGGGGTTGCCCAACATGTTTATGTCGGCCTCGGGCAAGTGGTTCAACTGGTCCTTCATGTCTTCAGTGCTGGGCAACGCAATCTCGTCACTGTTGAAGTCGTCGTCATCATCTGTCCCTCCCATCGCGTCGCCGCTGCCGCCCTCCTTGCTCTTCCGCACCTTGGCGCTCTCGTTAACCATCTCCTCCCGCTGCTGCTTCTCGGTGATCAACCCCAATACCCGTCTCCGTGCCAAGAGCTTCGAAATGTACGTCAACTCAAACTGGGCGTAATTCAACCACAAGGGCAACGAATCTGGGTTTAACCGCAACCCGCGCTGAAAGAGCATGCGCGCGCCCTTGGCGTTGGCGTTGACCTCAAACTCGTACTTGGCGGCCGAGATCCACGCGTCCACATTGCGCGGCTGCAATTGCAACAACTTCGAGTACACCTTGTAGATGACCTTAATGGCGCCGTTGCTCTTGGCAAACGTCAAGTAGTTGGACCAGATCCCAGTCTCGCCGGGGTACCTCCTAGTGGCGCGGTCGTAGATGAACATGATGCGCCGCACCCCGGCCCAGTCGCTGATACTGGGCTTGGTGTCGATCATGCCCACCTTGTTCAATCTTGCATAGCGCTTCTTGCGCAACTTCTCCAAGTTAGTCTCGAACTCGGCGTACTTGAGAAAGTCCCGTGGCTTGCTCCCACGGCCTGTGATACGGTGCTCAAAGTCGGTGCGCCTCCGCATGATCATGGTGATCTCGTTTTTTTCAAACAAGCCCTTGATTTTAAGGTCTTCGAGCTCGGGCACAGACTGCTCGAGGTAGTATCTGACTTTCTCCGCCATGGCTGGTGCCTGTGTGTGGGTGTTGTGTAGAGAGAGATGAGATGGACCTGGTTTTTTTTTGTTTTTTTCCAAGAATCCACTCTTTTTTGGTGTATCCACGCAGAATATCAGAAACAAAAAAGTAGTCCGGCCCCTGCCAGGTCCGGAGAAGCGATGGGAACCACCACTAACAGAGCCAGAATGCATGGTCATCATCCAGAGCTTTCAAAAAAATGCTCCAGGTGGGGTTTGAACCCACGACCGTCGCGTTTCTCACACGACTGTGCAATTAGCATAACTAATCATCACAATGACGTTATAAGCACGAAGCGCTAAACCGCTGCGCCACTGGAGCGTTTCGAACTGACGACCATTCGCAAGTTTCCAGAGAAAATCCCGTAAATGGCAGCAATCCAACAAGTGGGCCAGAAGCCCACTTTGTACCCGTCCTAGGGGCGTGGGTCACCCACGTTACGGTGAGAGCAACAAAATAGGAACACCAACAGGGGCACTATACCGACACTGGTGTGTTTCCCTCTCTTCCAGTGGATTCTCTTGTCTCTATACCGGTCAATGGTGGGCTTTGCAGGTCGTTTATGATTAGTTTCTGTTTTTTTTTGGCATTGCTTTCTCCACTATGATCGCGTGAGCATGAAGGGGCAATGAGTATATACTGGTAGCCCAACACAAGGCACAGACTACAGCTAGATCTCAAGCCTATTTTGGTGGTGTACTGTCTTCTCCTTCTTGGCTAGGGTCTTCTTCCTTAATTCCAATTTACTCATATTTTTGCGAAATCTCTGGGATAAAAAAGCTCTACACAGATCAATGGCATGACATATTGCGGACGGAGCCAGACTCGGAAGACACCCCCCAAAAGTAGTTGCCAATGGCAGCGCCCATAGCCACAGCAATCATGTACCACCCGTTGTACGTCATGAAAACCAACATCAAGAGAAACGAGTAAAACACCTGGAAACCATAAAAGAATCCCCGCTTGAACCGGAATTGGCGCTGTTGCGCCGACACGCTTTGGGGCGCGTTCAACGCTGCCAACTTGGCCACCTGTGCCTGCTCCCAGCGGGCGAACCACGACTTGGAGAGCTCATAGAACGCGCCGAGCAACACCACCGCCGCCAACGACTCCATAAAACCGGCAAACGTCTTGACGTGCCACCACTTGAACACAATGCATGTGTTTTTCCAGTCCCACGTAAAGATCATCTAAAAGGAGAAGGCAAAGGGATGTTAGTATGCTTCTTGGAGTAATGGAACTGTGCTTCTATTTTGATGATTTCATACATTCATTGAGCACATATCGCCGGGCGTGTGCGGCATCGAGTGGTCCATGTTGCCGTGGGCGAGAGCGTTCTGGACGTGATGGTCCATGCCGTTATCCGGTAGCAGGGGCATAGACAAGGGCGAGGAAGGGTGCTGTTGGGTATCCACCAGTTATATAGAAGTGAGGCATTTTTGCTTTAGAGACTTTTTCCTCCTTTTTTGCTTTTCCTTATTGCCTTTATTTCATGGTCCATTCCAAAACCAAAAGAACACAAAGGGGACAGGCTATGTGGGGCGGCAAAGGCCGCACCCCGCCCAGGGTGCTCAATTGGGTTGGGCAACACCTCCACATGTCGTTATCCATCAGCTGATCTAGCAACAGGGTCGTGCCTTGTTGGGTACGACTGCCTGGGTCGGCAGTTGTCCGGAATCGGAATGTAATAGGACGATAAACGAGCAGAAATAAATAGGGAGGGTGAGCGCCATGGCAAATTGAAAGCAGTAGAAAAAAGAACAACTAACAAAAAACGAACACATTGATACCAATCTCCATTGGATCAAGCAAGCTAAAGTCACCATGAAGATCTTGACCAAGGAAGAGAAGGAGGCGCACAGACAGCACATTATTGCCGAGGGCACAAAAGGTCTTATCTATGGTGGGGTCTTGTCGTTGGGGTTGTTCCAGTACCTCAAGCAGAGACACCCGGTGCGGTTCAAGACGTTCAACACCTCGATCAAGACGTGCATCATTGCCATGCCCACGATCTCGGTGGGTGTGTTCTGGGCCGACCAGGGATCGTGGGAGTTTGACAAGCGCATGCACCAGAGCGAATATACCGAGAACAAGGTGTTGGAGGAGTTCCGCTCCTGGAACCGGTTGTCGCCCGCCGACAAGTTCTTCACCACCATGAACAGCTACAAGTACCAGATCATCATCTCGGCGTGGGCGGGGTCGTTATACGGGTCGTGGGTGTTAGTGAACCGGGACAAGATCATGACCACGGCGCAGAAGGCGGTGCAGGCGAGAATGTACGCCCAGGGCATCACCATCGTCTTGTTGTTGGGCACCATCCTCTTGGCGATGAAGGAGGAGGAGATCAACAAGAGCAAACCCAAGCCCATCCCCGAGTGGAAGCGCATCATCATGGAGAGGGAGCAGCAGGACAAGTTGGTGCTCGAGCACGCACAGGCCAAGCGTGCTGCCGCCGAGACCACTGAGAAGGCAAAACAGGCTGCCACTCCAGTCACTACGATTGATCTGGAGAACGGCCAGAAGAAGCAGCCGGAACAAGCGTAGGACTTGTTTACTCTTCTGTTTTATAGACGTTGCACCCCTGCTTTTTTATGTACATAGTTGCAACAACTGTATTTTTGCCTAACGTCGTGCTTGTTCCATTGTCGCTCTAAAATTTTTCTAGGGCGCATTTTTTTCTTCATCTGAATCATCACCTCAAATAGCACCACCACCATCATAACCACCACACCCACCAAACAATGGCACCCCTGGTTAAAAAGACAGGCACTAATGCCGCATCCACGAGGAGTAAGAAACTGAAGGACATGGTCAAGGATGACCGGTTGCAGGCAATTGTCTTGACCGACTCGTTCGAGACCAGATTCATGCCGTTGACGGCCGTGAAACCCCGGTGCTTGCTTCCGCTCGCTAACGTCCCCTTGCTTGAGTACACGTTGGAGTTCTTGGCAAACGCCGGGGTGAATGAGGTGTATCTCATGTGCTCGGCACACGCCGACCAGGTCCAAGAGTATGTCGAGCAGTCCAAGTGGACAACCAAGAACTCGCCGTTCCTGGTGGCCACCATCATGTCGCTCGAGTCGCGGTCCGTGGGCGACGCCATGCGCGACTTGGACAACCGCGGCTTAATCACGGGCGACTTTTTGCTTGTGTCGGGCGACGTGGTCACCAACATCGATTTTGCCAAGGTGATGGCGTTCCACCGCGCCAAGAAGCAACAGGACAAGAACCATGTTGTCACCATGGTGTTGAACAAGGCGTCACCTTTGCACCGCACGCGCTCGCACATTGAGCCCGCGGCATTTGTACTTGATAAGCAGACGGACCGGTGCTTGTACTACCAGGGCATGCCTCCCGTGGACGGGAAGAAGGCCAGCATCAACATCGACCCCGAGTTGTTGGAGGACATTGCGGACGAGTTTGTCGTGCGCAACGACTTGATCGACTGCCACGTCGATATCTGCACCCCTCACGTCCCGCAAATCTTCCAGGAAAACTTCGACTACCAGTATCTTAGAAGTGACTTTATCAAGGGGGTATTGACGTCAGACTTGTTGAAGAAGACCATCTATGCGTACATCACCAGCGACAGCTCCGAGTACGCGGCGCGTGTAGAGAGCTGGAGTACCTATGGGGCCATCTCGCAGGACATTTTGGCGCGATGGTGCTACCCGTTGGTGCCCGACTCCAATCTCGTGGCCGACAACTCATACTCGTACGAGTTCAACAACATATATAAGGAGGACAAGGTGGTGTTGGCGCACTCATGCAAGATCAGTACCTCCACCTCTATCGGCACTAACACGTCCATCGGCGATGGCTCGTGCATCAAAAAGTCGGTGATTGGGCGCAACTGCCGCATTGGCGACAATGTGATTATCGAAAACTCGTATGTGTGGGACAATGCCGTTATTAAGGACAACGCGGTGTTAAACCACACCATCGTGGCGGCCAATGCTGAGATTGGTGCCAACGTCACCTTGAGCCCCGGGTCGGTGGTGGGGTTCAATGTGGTGATTGGCGATAACAAGACCATTGCTAATAATGCCAAGATTGTTGCCGCACCCATTGATGTCTCGGGAAGAAGAGGTTTTGGTAGTTTTAGTGATGATGATGACGAGGAAGAGGAAGAGGAGGAGCACCAGGAACGTGTGGTTCATATCCCTGTGGTGACAGTGCACGACTCCGACTTGGTGGGCGAGAACGGGCACGGATTCCTCTACACCTCGGCCAACGAGGAGAGCGAGGAGGACTACGACGAGGAGTCTGTCGGTGGCGACCAGTACTCAGGCATCATCTACCAGATGAAGTCGCTCAACGTCTCGGACGACTCGATCGCCTCGGTGACACACAAGAAGACAAAGAAGCGCAGCCACTCGAGAAACCGGCGGTTGTCTGGGACATCGGTGCTTTCCGAGACCGGTGCCTTTGAAGATGACGAGGAAGAGGAGGATTTCAGCAAGGAAGGCGTGGCCACGGTATCGCGGGCCATCGAGAACAACCACGACATTGATACAGCGTTGTTGGAGATCAATACGCTTAGAATGTCGATGAACGTGTCGTACCACGAGGTACGAACCGTTACCACCATTGCGTTGTTGAGTAAAGTGGTAGATTTCGTCACTACGGGCACATTATCACCCCAAGATGCGGCCGCCAAGATCTTTGGCCACTGGGGCACCATGTTCAAACGGCAGGTGTTTAGCCCCGAGGAGCAGATGGACTTGTTGTATATCTTGCAGGCACAAGCGGCCGAATTGGACGCGGGGTACAACCAGGTAGTGTTGTTTGTGGCTGTGCGGACGCTATACGACTTGGACATTGTCGAGGAGGAAAAGATTTTGCAGTGGTGGGACCACGGCGAGGCTGATGAAGTAAGAACATTGACCCAGAAGTTCATCACGTGGTTGCAGGAAGCCGACGAGGAGGAAAGCGAGGAGGAGGAAGAGAGGGAGGAGGGTAGTAGTGACGATGATGCGTAATGGCTGTGCTGGGGTTTGCTGGAGAGCAAAAGGAGGTATTGCTCTGATAGGAGGTGTGTCTTGGTGTGTGTGGGGAGTCTGACACGCGTGTATAGTTTTTACGACATCGTTTAAGTCGTTTGGCAAAAGAAAGCACACCACCAGTCGAAATGGTGGAAAAAAATTACCAGCATAGAAAAACTTTCACAAGATCAAGTGGTGCCATTTTTCCCATCTATAAAAGAGCTTCCAAACGATCAAAAAACGGCAACCTGCTCTTGTTGCGACTGTCATTAGCACTACTTCAACAGTTCATACCACACGCCCTGCTATTTCTATTCTTCCTACTTTTTCTGTTCCTATTTCTAGCATGACCACTGCAAGCGAGTACGACGCGATCGTCATTGGGGCCGGGGTCGTGGGCCCCACCATCGCCACGGCGTTGGCGCGCCAGGGCCGCAAGGTGCTCATTATCGAGCGCGACTGGTCGAAACCCGACCGGATTGTGGGAGAGTTGATGCAGCCGGCCGGGGTCAAGGCGTTGCGCGAGTTGGGCATGGTGAAGGCGTTGAACAACATCCACGCCATTGACTGCACCGGCTACCACATCAAGTACTACAACGAGAACGTGGTTATTGACTACCCGTCGAAGGAGACGGCGTACACTACCAACCCGGTGCTGCCCGTGTGGGACGTGGTGGATGGTGAGAACGACAAGTTGGACAGTGACGACACCATCAGCACCCAGGTGTGGGACGAGGACGAGCGCGTGCGCGGGATTGCGTTCCACCACGGTGACTTTTTGATGAACTTGCGCGCCATCACCAAAGCTGAGCCCAATGTGGACTGGCGCGAGGCCACGGTGACTAAGATCTTGCGCGACCCCGAGGACCCCAATGTCGTTGTCGGCGTGCGCGCCAAGTACAACGACGAGGATGTGGACTACCGCGCCAAGGTGACCATCAGCTGCGACGGCATCTACTCCAGGTTCCGCAAAGAGTTAAGCGAGCACAACGTGCCCGTGGTGGGGTCACACTTTGTGGGGTTATACATGAAGAACGCAGGGTTGCCGTCCAAGAACAAGGGCCACGTGTTGTTGGGCGACCATGCGCCCGTGTTGATTTACCAGGTGTCGCCCACGGCAACGCGGATGTTGTGCGCGTTTCCCTCGGCCAAGCCGCCCTCTGCGGCGAAGAACGAGGTGTATAACTACTTGAAGGAGAAGATCTTGCCCGTGGTCCCCCCTGAGACGTTGGACGCGTTCAAAGTGGCGCTCGAGGAGAAGCAGTTCCGCATCATGCCCAACCAGTACTTGTCGGCTATGAAGCAGGGCAAGAGCAACAGCCAAGGGTTCATACTATTGGGCGACTCGCTCAACATGCGGCACCCCTTGACGGGCGGCGGCATGACGGTGGGACTCAGCGATAGTGTGTTGTTGGCGAAGTTGTTGCACCCACGCTACGTTGAGGACTTGGGCGATCACGCGGCAGTGGCGCGGTGCATGGCTAAGTTTCACCGCAAGAGAAAGAACTTGGACGCGGTGATCAACACGTTGTCGATTGCGTTGTACTCGTTGTTTGCTGCCGACAAGAACGCGCTCAAGATCTTGCAACGCGGGTGCTTTGCCTACTTCCAACGCGGTGGCGAATGCGTGAACGGGCCCATTGGGTTGTTGAGCGGCATGTTGCCGTTCCCCATGTTGTTGTTTAACCACTTTTTCAGCGTGGTGTTCTATGCAATCTACTTGAACTTTGCCTACCGTGGACTCGTGGGGTTCCCCTTGGCCCTCGTTGAGGCCGCCGACACGCTCATCACGGCGGTCATTGTGTTTGCCCCATACCTCTGGGGAGAATTAGTATAAGAAGCGCAGAGGAGATAAATAGATCCCGGAAACAAGCATAAACTAGGAGTAATGAATGACCCATGCCTACAATGAGCAATACCAGGAGCCCTGGCCCTAGAGTGTAGAGGCGAATTCGTAAATAACGCCTTGTGTGCTGTCCACGAAGTCGTCCTAGCAACGGTATCGTTTTAGCGCCCAAGCCATTGGCATTTTTGTGTGTACGGTTTTTATGAGGCGGCTTAGAAGAAAGTGAGTACGTTTATGCAGACGTGTTTCATCGGAATGGTTTTGTTGGACGGTTAGTTGCCTTAGCCCATTTGGTGGCTTGTGAGGTCACGGGTTAGACCGATAAGGGTTTTCCCTTCCCTTCCCGGCCAACCCAACGTCATCCAGGAGTAAAGAAGCGAGAGGCGCCATAATACCAGGCAATGGGTGCCCTGTAATATGGGACCACGACCCGCAAATCCCCATCCTACAAATGGCCACCTTCTCTTTCACTCTACTTCTGCTCTCTTCCCCTCTTCTCCGAACCGCACGTTCCCATCTGGTCGTGTCGATGACAGTTTCATTGGTCTTCCCATTCACATTTTTTGTTCGTCTCTCTCCCCGTAACTGTTGCCAACCAGCGCAGCCCATTTTTTGCTCTTCCTTCCCCCTCTTCCCAGCACTCCCTCTTTTCTCAATCCCTTACCACCATACACCAATCAGTGGTAAAAAGCCCTCCTTTCTTATCCCCCACACAGACCTTATCCATTATGAGCGATTTACCATTGCTTGGTAACCACAGCGGCGGCGTGAGCCAGAACCGCTTGCAACGGGCACTGACCTCCGTCGTCCAGTCCACCATCCTAACCCTCAAGTCCTCGCCCGTCAACTACTTGCTCTTTTTTGTGCCCTTGGGCATCGTCGCCGGCGAGCTGGGCTGGAGCTCGAATGCCCGGTTCTGGCTCAATTTCTTTGCTATTATCCCTCTCGCGTCGATATTGGCGTTTGCCACGGAGGAGATTTCCGAGCACGTTGGCCAGACGGTGGGCGGGTTGCTCAATGCTACTTTTGGCAATGCTGTAGAGTTGATTGTGTCAATTATCGCCTTGAAGGAGAACCAGGTGCGCATCGTGCAGGCGTCGATGCTCGGGAGTATCTTGAGCAACTTGTTGCTCGTGTTGGGGTGCTGCTTTGTCGCGGGTGGAATCACGAGAGTGCAGCAGACTTTTAACCAGACGGTGGCGCAAACCATGTCGAGCTTGATGGCGTTGGCCACAGCGTCGTTGTTGATTCCCGCTGCATTCCACGCGTCGTTACCCGCGCCCAAAAAGAAGGCGGGCTTCCCAGAACCACACTCCTCGGATAACTTGATCTTGGAGATGTCGCGCGGGGTGTCCATCATTTTGTTGGTGGTGTACATCTTGTACTTGTTGTTTTCGTTGAAGACACACAAGGCGTTGTTTGAGGAGACCAGCGAGGTGAACGACATTCTCGACGGCGACCACAGCGCCGACGATATCTTGTTGGGGACAACTCCCAATGGCACCGCTGGCGCCAAGCACGAGTCAGGCCACTTGAGCGTGACCTCTTCGGTGGTGGTATTGTTGCTCACCACCATCTTGGTATCGCTTTGCGCCGACTACCTTGTGGGGTCGATTGACGAGATTGTCGAGACATCGGGGTTGTCCAAGACGTTTATCGGGTTGATTGTCATCCCCATTGTCGGCAACGCGGCTGAGCACGTTACGGCCATCATTGTGGCGATGAAGGACAAAATGGACCTTGCCATTGGCGTGGCCGTGGGGTCGTCGTTGCAGATTGCCATCTTTGTCACTCCATTTATGGTGTTGGTAGGGTGGGTGCTTGACGTGCCCATGTCGTTGTACTTTTCCACATTTGAAACGGCCATTTTGTTTGTCAGTGTGTTTATTACGAACTTGGTGATTTTGGACGGCGAGAGCAACTGGTTAGAGGGCGCCATGTTGCTCAGTACGTACTTGATTGTGGCCTTGGCCTTCTTCTACTACCCTGGCGATGGTTATTAGGAGAGAGGCGCTTTTGTGCAGGTGTGCAGTTGTATAGTTGTGCAGTTTTGTTGTTTGTTACTTGTTCTTGTTCTGTTGCTGTTTCTATTTTTATAATTGAAATGTCAGCTGTCCCGCGAGGAGTAGGGGCCAGTGGGGTCACAGCCGGTGAAAGCACAGCCAACGATGGCTACAAACCGACTATATCGGCTAATCCTATATTGCCTGATCGCCAACAAGATAGGGGCTTAAGAGGAGGCCCAAGGTTGAAAGACAGTTCGATTCCAGATGTGTGTTCCCTTACCTCCGTGTTTCATCCTCAGCGTGTCTCTTTACCGTGTTTCGCGACAGAATGGTTCTAGACAAATGGGGCATTGACGTCAGGGGAGACGACCGATTGAGATAGAGTTTTAGCAGTGGGAAAAGTTTAATGGGGGATGTCTGGATAGTCCAGGTGTTGAGGTGGTTACCACCGTGGTACAAGATAAGGGCCAGCCCTCCGTCTAGTGCCGACGTAAACAAAGGAGACCAAGCAGGAGACGCCAGCAAGGACAACCAGGTGACCATATAGAGAAGCGAAAGACAAAAGAGCACACTGTTTACAAAAGACGCGCAAACACAAAAACGCGCGTCTCTTTTCTTTCTGTGAGAGAAGAAAAAATATTCTCTGATTACACGCAAAAAAGAAAAAAGAAAAAAGAAAAAAGAAAAGAGGAAAAAGAAGAAGAGGAAAGGAGGAAAGGAGGAGGAGGTGCGAGAAAGGAAAGGGGGACACCGTGTGACCAGTGGGTGGCTAGTAAGGAGATCTCTTAACAGACTAGGCCACACCTGCCGT
Organism: Zhuliangozyma boniae; assembly: GCA_002094185.1. Classification (NCBI taxonomy): domain Eukaryota; kingdom Fungi; phylum Ascomycota; class Pichiomycetes; order Serinales; family Debaryomycetaceae; genus Zhuliangozyma; species Zhuliangozyma boniae. The sequence continues at coordinate 13,634 of MXQC01000075.1, read as the reverse complement.
GATCATGTCATTCCTATAGAGGTAGCCTGTCTCCTAACAGCTGGCCAGACGACGGGGGCGATGCTGGCTGGGGGGTTCTGCTGTTACGTGTCTCATCATTGTTGATGTTTTGGCCGTTGTTTACTGTTGTTACCCTCTTTAATGGCATTAGCAGGCGTGGAGAAGACCACCAAAAGACGACTACAAACCACAAGAAGAGATGGGCGTCTTTGTAGCACGCGTCTACTACCACTACCACTACCACCACTACCACCACCACCACCACTACTACTACACTTGCCATACTGTTTATTCCCCCTTTCAATCAAAGAGAGACACGCCCGGAAAAAAGATTAAAAAATATGACTAAAAAAAAGAATTAATTCCCTTTTTTTCCCTTTCGTTGACTTCGAAGCAATTTCCTTTTGTGGTAATATAGCTGCTTTGAGTAAAGAGTAGGGGAGCGCACCGCTGATCGTTATATATATGTATATGCATCATCAGCATGGGAAAGGAGTGATATCTCCCCCAGAACCAAGGCAAATAGTTTATAAGAGCAGACCGCCTTCCCCTTTGATACCCCTCCCTTTTTCTACCCGCCAGCACCACAACCACCTCCATATCCACCATGTCAGACAGAGAAGCGCTCAGGATCTTTTCGAGACAGCGCGTGTCTAAGGATATGGTTAATGTTCTCGTGACCACCACCAACTCCATTATCCAGGTGAAACCATCGCAGAAGTTGCCGCCGCCACCAGGACCAGCCACCAACTCCTCCACGCACCAGCTTCTTGCCCTCACCCTCAACCCCACCATCTCCTTGCACCAGTTTATTAAGAATCTCATCAAGTACTCCAACGTGCAGACCCCAACCTTGATGGCCACTTTGGTCTATCTCAACAAGTTGCGCAATTTGCTCCCTGCCAACGCCGTGGGCATGGAGACCACGCGCCACCGCATCTTTCTTTCTGCTTTAATTGTGGCGGCCAAGTCGTTGAACGACAGCTCGCCCTTGAACAAACACTGGACAAAGTACACAGACGGGCTCTTGGCCCTCGACGAGGTCAACCTCGCCGAGCGCGAGTTGATTGGCTTGCTCAACTGGGATATCAACATCAAGGAGCACGAGCTTATAACCACTCTCCAGCCCTTTCTCGCGGGAATCAAGACCCAGTTGCGCCAGCAGCAGGAACAGGAGTCGCTCGAGCGGATCAACTACTACAAGTCGTCGCAAAAGGGGTCGAACTACTCCTTGGACTCGGCGCGCTCCGCGGGGTCGACGTTCTCCCTCTCGCACTCGGTCTCGAGCGACTCCCTTGGAGAACTGGATATTGGGCTCGACTCGGCACGGCCCCGCAGAATGCCCTTGGCCAACAAGACAAACAGCATCCCGCACTTGTCCGTGCCCCACGTGATCAAGAAGAAGCGGTCCACTATGGGCTCCCTCTTGAGCGTCGCCGGCATTGTAGCATAAGCCTACCACAGACATTGCGTTTTTTTCGCCACATCCCCATTTCCATTATATCCAGTTCAGTTCTTTGTTTCCAGTTTGCCCTTTCTTCATACACGCCGGGCGGCGTGGGTTCCTCTTTAATGGTCACTTCTTTGTGTACTACTGTTTGTGTTTCTCCATGTACTTTATTTCAATACCATGAGCATAGAAACGGGAATAAGACACATGCAGTGGATAATCCTTCTATTATGATATACACTTGCACCCTCCTTACCACCTCCCCCACTAGTGATCATGGGGGTCTTCCTTGGGCGGCTCGGGATGCACCTCGATAATGGTGTCGATTCTCAAGATGGATACGCACGCTTCCAACGCCGACTTCAACGACTTGATCTTGGAGATGGTAGGCTCCAACACCCCATGCTCGGCCTCATTCACCACCTTGCCGTTGATCAAGTCCAACCCGTAGTTCTTGTACCGTCTGCGCTTCTCATCATCGGACTTTGCCAACTGCGCCGCCGCGTGGTACGTGCGCAACTTCGACACCAACTCCAGCGAGTCTTTAGCAGCATTCATCGCGAGCGTCTTGGGAATCACCAACAACGCTGCAGCAAACTCGTATATCGCCAACTGCTCGCGCGACCCTACCGTGGTGGCCAAGTTCTCCAAGTAAATATTCAACGCCGCCTCCACGGCCCCGCCGCCGGGCACCACGTGCCCGCTCTCCAACGTGCGCTTCACCACCGAAAGGGAGTCGTGGATCGACCGCTGCATCTCGTCCAACGAGTAATCGTTGGCCCCGCGCAATATTATCGAGCTCGATGAGTGCTGCTTGGTGCCCTTGATCAAAATGCACTCGTCGTCGCTGATGCGCTCCTGCACCACGGACTCGGCATAGCCCAAGTTGGACACGTCAAACCGCTCCTCGCCCTCCAAGTCCGACAACGACGACACGAGGGTGGCGCCCGTAGCGCGCGCAATGCGGCGCAAGTCCTCCTTCTTGCACCGCCTCACCGCCATGCACCCGGCCTCAACAAACTCCTTTAAGCACAAGTCGTCAATGCCCTTGGTGGTCAAAATGACATTGGCGCCCGAGGCCAAAATCTTTCTAATGCGCTCAATGATAATACCATACTCCCGCTTGCGAATCTCCTCCAACTGCTCCGGGTCGTCAATGTTAATGTGCACACCCATGGCCATGCGCGCCTTCTGCAAGTTAATGTCCAAGCAGGCAATCCTGGCCTGCTGCACCGACTTCACCATGGCCTGCGACGCCACAGTGCAGTTCAACGCGTACCCATCCACCAACACCGACTCCAACGCCGACTTACCGTGCGCCTTCAAGATATTGACCGCCTTGATGGGGTACTTGACCTCGCCCTTGGAGTTGGTAGTCTTGACCGCCAACATCGCATCCACCACCATCTGGCTGAAAAATTCAGAGTCGGCGCCAATAATCTTGGAGCTCATCGACGTTTTGGCGATATTCACCAAAGTGTCCTTGCCCAAATGGTCCACGCTCTGCGACAACACCTGGTTGATGTACCGGATCGCCTCCTTAAGTGCCAACCGGTACCCACTGATGATGGTGGTGGGGTGAATCCTATTCTTCACCAACTCGTGCGCGCGTTTCAACAACTCGGCGGCGATAATCACCACCGAGGTGGTGCCGTCGCCCACCTCGCGGTCCTGCTGGTGCGCCAATTCCACGAGGATCTTGCCCGCGGGGTGCTGCACGTCCAAAAGAGACAAAATTGTGGCGCCGTCATTGGTCACGGTAACGTCGCCAATATCGTCCACCAACATCTTGTCCAAACCCACGGGGCCCAACGAAGTTTTGACGACATTGGCCACGGTCTGCGCCGCCAATACCGTCTGCGTGCGCACGTCGTCGCCGCTGATCTTCTGGGCACCGAGAAATAACGTATCCGAGCGAGCAGTAGAAAACATGGTGGTGGTGGCGGTGATGTGATACGTAGGGTAGGGTGGTTAGTTGGTTGGCTGCTCTAATGGCTGTAACGGGTTTGGCGAAATTTTTTCCTTTCTGTTGGCGTCCTGGATCAGAGTAAGAGAGGAGAGAAAAAGAAGGCGGTGGAAGGAAACAGGAATTGGTAAAAAGCACACGACTCTGAGGGTCATGGGCAGCACAGCAGTGAGAGGCAGCAGGAACAAGATGGAGGACGGAGATCGTCTCCGTGGGAGCACATGTACACTGAGCGAGGGGCCCTTCTTCAAGTGGATTTGGCTCTCCGACAAGGTACACGCTCAGCAAGAGGGGCAAGGGGAACAGTGGCTGCGACTACTCTTTACGTACTTGCTTCCCTGTAAATAGCAACAAATACGCATTGCTATCTTCTCTGATCCTGATAGCCGCACCAGTCACACACACACGCCATCTCTTTCGCTGCTCCCCCACCTCCTTGGTTCTACATTTGCTCTATGCTTCCTTCCCGTCGTGTGAGTGCGTGCTCCTACCATCTTTCAAACCAGGCCACAGAGCCAGAAAAAGCGAGAAAGAGAGGGAGGGAGTGATCACAACCGAAAAACAAAATAAGAACCAAAACAAAGAGGGTTAGTCGTCTCCAGTGTCCCTTTTATTCTCCCCTCTCCTCCCCTCTCATCCAATCAATTGGTATAAACACCTCCCCACGCCAACCCGATGTTAAGATCATGCTTTAACGCTGTGAGCGGCGCCATGCGCCATACTCCACGCACACCCATATTGGCGATGGCTCCCACCATAGTTGCGCCCCAGTTCCGGATGTTGGCAACCAGTGCCACCAAGGAGTCCAAGACCACCAAGGCCAAGACCAAGACCAAGACCACCAAGACCACCAAGACCAAGACCAAGTCCATCCCTGGCGTCAAGGGATTGGAGTCGAAGTTGTCCAAGGCCAGGGAGGACTTGAAGAAGACCAAGAAGAAGGAACGCGAATTTCAGGCCACGCTCAAGACCAGGGTGAAGGAGAGAAAAGAGGCGGACAAGAAGAAGGAGGTGTTTTCGACACCACGCGCCATGAGTGCAATCAATTTCTACGTGCTGCGCAACAAGGGCAAGCCCTTACCGGAGTTGTCAAGCGCGTTCCGCCAATTGCTGGACAGCGAGAAAGAAAAGTGGAATGATGCCGTCAAGGAATACCACAACAAGGTGTATTCCATCTTGACCCCCAAGCCCAAGAAACCGCTCTCCAGTTTTTTCCGGTTCAAAGATGAGTTGTACCCATCGTACTATATCACCAGCACGGAGGACGCGCAGAATGCGATGCGCGAGATTGGGGAAAAATGGAGACAGTTGACGCCCGAAGAGAAGCAGTCGTACGCCCCCCTGAAGCACGAAACAGCCAAGTACAGCGAAGAGTTGAAGGCGTGGAAGGAAAACAGACCCCAGGAGTACGCGAAGTTCTTACAGGCGCAAAAGGACTACAACTACAGTCCTTGAGAGCCAAAGAGGTGGCGTGTAGTATGCGCAGGGTGTAGATTGCAAAAAAAGTAACGCTGCAATTCAAATTTCTCTATCATGTCTATGTTTCTACTGGGTGGCGCTGTTGGTAGCCACCTTCACCATCCCGCCCAACTTGATCAACGCCTTTTCCAACTCGGTGGGAAGGATGGGCTTCGAGATAAAATCCACCATGCCGCTGGCAATGCACCGCTCGCGATCGTCTCCAGCAACATTGGCTGTCAACGCCACAATCAACGGCATGTACTGCTCCATCTCCTCTTGAGCGGCATACATCTTACGCAATTCGGTGGCGGCCGCGAGGCCGTCTTTGCGCGGCATCTGGATATCCATAAAGATCACATCGTACCGCTCGCCCCTGGTGGCCAACTCCTGGCACTTTTCCACCACAACAACACCGTCCTTGGCGTGATCAGCCTTGTACCCGAGCTTTTCCAAGTGCTTGAGTGCTACCTTGGTGTTGAGGGGATTGTCTTCGGCAAGCAAGATGCGCATGGGATAGGTATCAGCCAAGACTGGTTTGACAGGAGGGGCAGCAGCCCCTACATTGCCACTGGCCGTCTCCTGCCCCTGTTTCCTGTCGCTCTCAAAGAGTCGGGCCACTCTATCCCGCTGGAACGGACAGAGAAGTACTTCATGATGCTTGATTCGCTCGCTCAACACTTGGCCAAACGGGGCCAAGACCACCACCTTGGCATCGGCAGAAACCTTGCCCTCAACCAGGGAAAATTCGTCGTACTTGTCGGCACCCACAAAGATGTACAGAACCTCCTCAAGCCGCTGAACTGCCGCCACTTCCTTCACAGGAGTCACATCCATCCCAAAGTGCTCCAACATCTTCTGCAACGATGCAACGGTGAGGTCAAGGCCGTGGCAGATAAGCACCTCGGTGGAACACCTTGTCTTTGTTTGTAGCAGTCCTTTTTCGTGTCGGCACACAAGCTGGTCAAATAACAGCACCTGGAAGTTCACTGTCAAGAAAAAGGTAGTTCCCACACCCTCTTCGCTCTCAAACCGAATTGTGCCGCCCATAAGGTCTGCTAGCTTTTTAGAAATGGCCAAACCCAACCCGGACCCGCCAAACTCGCGCTGCAATGACCCGTCCACTTGCGAGAATGCGCCAAACACCCTATCGTGCGACTGCTCTGGGATCCCAATCCCCGTGTCTTCCACGGCGATGCAGATCTCATACCTGCTGGTCGTGAGCTCCGTGGCTGTGCAGCTGACAATAATGTGGCCCGCGGGGGTGAACTTCATGGCGTTGCCCACCAAGTTGATGATGATCTGCCGGAACCGGGTTAAGTCGCCCATGACGGTATTTATGCGCGGACAGTGGTTGAAAAACACCAACTCCACGCCGCTATTCACCGCCTGCTCGCCGCCCAACTGGATCGCGCTCTCGATGCACTCGTTCAACGAGAACGGCGCACTGTCCAACGTGAACGACCCGTGTTCGATCTTGGAGAACGCCAAGATCCCATCGATAATGTTCAAGGTGGCCATAGCAGAGCTCTTGATCGACTCCACGTACTCCCGTTGCGTTGATGTCAACAGGGTGTCGAGCAAAAAGATTGAGCACGATAACAACGAGTTGAACGGCGTGCGGATCTCGTGCGACATGTTGGCAAGGAAACTCGCCTTCTCGGCGGTAGCGTCCTCGGCCGCCTGCTTCGCCACCTCCATTTGCGAAAACAACATCGCCTTGCCCATAGACACTGCTGCTTGGCAGCACAACAAGCCGAGCAAGTTGCATTTCTTGTCATCAAACGTAGGCTTGTGCGGCAGGAAAGTTCTTCCACGGCCTTGGCCCTGGCCCTGATTTTGGTTCTGGTCATGGTCCCGACCTTTGCGCCCATACACAGCATTCACCGGCATCATGCTCTCTTGCACCTCCAAGTAGAGTGCGCCAAACACTCCGAGCTGGTTCTTGAGCGGCATGCAGATTATCGCCGAGACCTTGTTCGTGACATAGTAGCTGTCCTTGCCAAACTTGTTGGCAAACGCAATGTAGTCCTTGTCTTTGTTGACGCTCTCGCCCGTGGTTAACACGTGCAGCAACACCGTGAACGGACACACATCCGTGCGCGAACTGAGTGGCTCCTCTTCCAAAGAATAAATATGCTGCGACGATGCCACAGCCTGAATCACCGCTTCGCCGTCCTTGTTCCGCACCACCACACCGTAGTCCACCTCGGAAAACCGCATGGTACTCGACAACAACTCCATCAAGATCACCTTATAGTCAAGAGCCTCTGAGATGGCCAAACACGCCTCGATCGTCGAGTTTAGCGAGTACCCAGGCTCTTCCTCAGTGACACCCAACTTGGCTATCTTCAACCCGATCTTGCGCTCTACCTTGTGGACCTTGGGAGGAACCACTTGCTTGGCATGAACTTCATTAGCACTATTGCGTGCGCCATTCTCGCAGCCGATAGGAAACAGAGGTACCAGGCTCAAGGAAGAGGAGAACCGGTGGTGCACTGTGGCACCACCTCCACCACCTACATTCAACCGCGTCCAGTTGTACACTGTCGAGTCTTGGTGTATGTACTCGGCAAAGTACTCGGTGTAATGGTGCATGTACTCGTCCATTGACAGACGCCGGAGAGTATCGATGCCACGCTTGGCAAAGTAGCCGATCCGCTTCTTGTTGTGGCCACCACGTGCAAGCCAGTGGGCACACGAGAGACTCGACCAGCACACATCGTACCAGTTGGTGTCCTGGAGCGCGCGTTCGATGGACTCCTCAAACAAGTCTAGAATGCCCAAACAGTCACCACCACGGTTTCTAATTCTCTCAAATGCCTGGATGCCCAAGAACTTACTCAAGAACGCCTTTTCATTCTCCCTTGCCCACAACCGAAACTTGGCATATATACGTTCCAATAGCTTTTCCTTCTGGCGCTCATCCTCGAAGCACCGGGGGGAGCAAAAGGTAAGGACGCGTGTGCATGTGACATAGTACTGGACAGTTAACATTAACGGCTGCGACCCTGCAAGTGCTGGCTCTACCGTGTGCAAGATCAAGTCGGCAGCAGTGTCAAAGTGGCCATACACTGACATGGCATGCAATACCACCACGTAGTAGCAAAAGAGCGTCAACGGCGTTTTATCGTCAAAATGGTGTCGCAGGTGGAACTCCTCCAACGTGATTTGGCCAAATACCAACGACCCACAGTTGTAGACAAACGCTTCCACCGACAGCGCCGATGCCAAGGACTTTCTGCTACGGCGTTTGAGGATCAGGTGCGACCCTTCAAACGAGCGGCCGCTCATAAACAACAAAAAGACTTTTGACACCCCTAACACCGCCTGCAATGACGCAAACGTAGCCAAGGTCTGCGACTGGGTAATTTCGCCGCTGAGGCGGTAGTAGTCTGCTACCGTCGTCATTGGCTCGAAAAATATGGCCATGGTGGCGACATAAATCTCGTACACCGCCTGTGTGGCACCAAGGGACACGTTCTGCGACCGTGTCGTAAGTACGAGCGCCACGTGGCAGAGTTCTTTCGCCTTAATAAACCCCCCAGACGCCGCCTCGGTGATAAACTCACGCGCAAAGTCCAACATGGGAATCGTTACCGACGGCGATGCGCCGTGCGAGTAGAGTAAGTTCATGCAGTGCGCCACCAACACCCGCCGTATCCAGTTCAACTGCAAAGCAGCCAACGGGCACACGAGCTGCGTCACCAACTGGTAGATCAACAACGTCTTGGGATTGGTGGTGACCTTCAACTTGGCAATATTGCGTATTTCCGGGATCGACAACGGGATCTTGCCAAACAACTTGCCGTACTCTTTGGCGTTCTCCTGGTCGTCGTGGCTTACGCACACGCCCAACTTATTAAGCGTCTCGAGACAAATGTCGATCGCCTCCTCCATCTTGCCCATCTCAATCAAACAGCGCACTGTCTGCACCACAAACACCAACAGGTCAAGACCGTACTTTTCCTGCGCTTCGGCAATCACCCTTAAGCACTGGTCGTACTCGCGGAAGTAGTAGTGGTTTTGGGCCACCGTCATGGCCGACTTCAACTGCCGCTTATCGTCGCGGTCTCCCACCATCTTGTGCACCGTCTCAAAGTACTTTTGTGACGCCTTCATGTCGTAGGTCGAGGACGCGTACCGCCCTGCCTGTACCAACACCTCGATGTACGTCTCTTTCTCCTGACCCGCACGCGCCATCTCATAAGACTGGCGAAAGTAGCCCGCCATCTGGAGGTAACCCCAAATGTTCAAATTCTTTTCCTTGCTGATGGTCTTGTAGAAACGCAACCCACACAACCGCGAGTACTCGCGCAAAGTGTTGGCGGTCTCCATCTCGCCCATGATATGCGCACTGAGCGAGTCGTGCGAGAAGCGGTAGCTCGAGCACGTCGCCAACTCCCACAAGTGGCTGTCGGACAAGTCAAACGGGGAATCGTTGGTGCATAATAAGTGGTAGGGCACCTTGTAGTAAGTGCTGGTGGGCACAATCACCCGCGTATCGATGCACAACTGCAACTTCGCAAACGTTTCATTAATGGGCATTTGCGCCGCCACCGCCAAGTCCGAGAGGAAAAAGCCGGCCCCGTTGGTAATGATGGCGGCAAAGTTGAGCAACTCGCGCACCGCAGGAGTGGTGGCCATGTCCAAGTAGTTGGTGAGGATCTCGGTCTGGGTAGACCCGCATGCATCGCGGTCGTAGTGCAGAATCACCAACCGGCTCTGGCTGCGCTCGTGTATATAGAAACACTGCTTGTTGAACCGCGCCATGCGGATAGCACAGATGACGAGCAAGATATTGCCCCGAGAAACGTCGAAAAGGGTGTGAAAATCGCTCCTAGGAGTGTGTGCTGACAGGGAGAGGGCACTACCAGCACTAGCATCGCTACGATTAGAACCACTGCCAGCACCAGCACTATCCCCACCCACCATCGAGGACATGCTAGTCTGCTGGTCGGGACTTAACTCACCCTTGGGAACACCCATGCGGTCCACACCCCCCCAAAACTGCTTCAAGTACTGGGTAAAGTCGTTGTCCGTAATGGGTGGGACTTTCAATTCGTGTACCTCTACGTTTGCGTGCTCCGCCTGGCGCATAAAGGCTTGCGCCTTGCGGGCCCTTACCACCTCGTCCTCAAACTGGTCGGCACTCGTTGAGTACGACACCACAATCTTCAACGACATGTCATGCGCGTGCTCATCAAACCCGTCCAAGTCCAAAATCTCGCAAAAGAGCTTCCACGACTCTTCCGAGCACCACTGGAGGTCATCCACAAAGATTGTCAACCCCTGGAGCCCTGCCACTTTGTAGAAGGCCTTGATAATAGAGCGGAACTTCATTTCCATACTGGCGCTGTGGTCCTCCTTCCCTGGTGTGGCCCCGCCTGCGAGGTGCTGGTAGATCGAGATGTATTTCGGCCCCAAGAGCTTGCGCAAGTTCGGGAGCAAGTAGAAAAGAATGCTTAAATCGAGCGGGATGTTGGAGATTATAATGTCGCGCCAAGTGTCCTGCACCTCCTCGGCGCACGCAAGCACCTGCTTGATAATGGTCTTGATGCCGTCGAGCAAGAACGAGTAGATCGAGTTGCCGGTGTTTGAACACGCAAACTTCCACGAGCAATAAAAGTCGTACTTGAACAACGCCGCTGCCCGCAAGTCGTTCAACAACACCGTCTTACCGCAACCGCTGGTCCCAGAAAGGAACAACAAGTTGACACCTGCATGCGCCTCGTGGAATGTCTCAAATGCATGCCGATAAAACTGCTCTCTTCCTGCAAAGCGCGTCCCGCACTGCATGATGGGAGGCTGCCCTATTTTTTCCGGGTGTACCACGCTCTGTTTGATCAAGTAGTGGCAGTAGTTCCCGTTCCTTTGCCAGTAATTCCACACGTGCTCGCCCAAGTCCTTGACCCGGTCGACATACTGATTCTTAATCGCCACTAACTCGTTGAGCAACATGTACGCGTCGTGGTGCCGGTTGCACGCGTCCTTTTCCAACATCTTCATGATGGTGTTACTCAACCGCTCCGACACCCACGACGGTGCGAGCAAGTACGGCGCCACTGGCTTTTGGAATACGTGCATGCGCACCACGGTGTTGGAGTCACTGCTGGTGAACGGGAGAACCCCCAAGATCAACTCGTACAACACAATACCGAGCGAATAGAAATCGGACCGGAAGTCGACGTGCTGGTTCACCACTCCGGTGACCTCGGGCGCCATGTACGGGATCAAGCTGGCAATCTCAGAAAGGTGGCCCGACCGATAGCCGTACACACAGTTCTCGGTGAAGCTAAACGCAAATTGCCACCCCGAAATCTTTATATCGGTGACGTCATGCTCCGAACGCAACAAGTTGGCGCTGGTGATGCCGTTGTGGACAAACCCGAGCTCGTGCACAAGTGCCAACGTCTCCACCACCTTGATCATGTCGCTCAACGTCTCAATCACCTTGAGGGGTGTTTTGGGGTTGCTGCTCACACGACGCGAGAGCTTGTCGATCAACAGGTCGCCCGCGGTTTTCACACTCAAGTTGGTGGCAAAGAACCCTGGGTTGAGGTTCGACTGGTCAATATTGTCGCTGGGCGTGCTCCTGGAATTGAAGCTAACCTGAGACTTTCGCTTCGACTCCGCGGATGACGACAACAAATTCTCCCGGGTGTCATTAAACCTGGACATCGCTCCTCCATCGCCGTTAAGGTCCCTGAACGTCCTGTACCCATTGTCCGGGTACACCAATGCAAACCGCTTCTGCGCCACCATCTCCAAGTTGACATCGTTGCTGGGCTCTATAAAGGAAAAGCTCAACACCTCGGCGGGGTAGAGCACTCCCGGCAAGTGGGGTGGGAGTGTCACGGGAAGGTGCGAGCGGCTCTTGTCCAAACCCGGAACCGCTGTGTTTGCGACGTAGGAGTTGGTCAATGTCTCGTTCGACCACAACCGGTGGTCCTGTGGCGGGTTGCACCCTGAAAGCATGTGCCACTCGTTGAGAAAGCGCGAGAGCGAGGAACTCTTGAGGAGATTAGGCGATATGCAGAGGATGGCGGTCTCATTGGAGGGAGCACCTTGCATGTCGGAACCATCTACCCTGGCGCTCGAGCCGGAGTTCGAGCTGGAGAAGGCGGTGGGAACAGTAGACCCCTCTTTAACAGCATTGTACAATAGTGATATCAGCTCGTCCCCTGAGCCAAACTGTTGCACCAAGGTGTACCCGGGAACGCTGTCGGGAAGCAAGTTGGCGCTGGCCAGGAACGATGCCACTGTGGACCCATATGCCAGGGCACTGGTGGAGCGTCGCGTGGTATTCACGGTTTCGTTGAGGTACGCCAAGTGGTCCCTAATATAGTTGATATTGTTCAAGTACGAGGTGTTGCCAAGGATTACATTCTCCCTTGTCTCCAGCGAGATTGTCGAGCCGCCGCCACTCTCTTCGTTGGACTCATGTGAGGACACCATCGAGTCACTATCGTCAAACAACGACGCGAGGCTATGGTGCGGGTTGATGTCGGCGCCAATGCTGGCGGGGAAAATACCATTGGGACTGAGTGTGCGCTCGGTCGAGTACTCATTGAGCTGCATGTGCAGGATGCTCTGCTGGGAGGAGACTCTGGGAACCCTAGCGGCTCCTGATAATGGCGATGGCAACCTTTCATAAGTGATAGGTGTGTTGGCCGAGGTGGCCGAGGTCCAGTATGCGTGTCCGCTGGTGGCAGAGCTGGGGTCAGTGATGGAGTCGGCGTATAGCACCGTGGGGGTCATTGCGGCGGTGGTGATACGCCCGTTGTTCAACCGCAACTGTTGGAGTCTATCCACAAAGTCGCCGCTCTCGCTCGTCTCGAAACTGGTGGTGGAGACATCGCCTTGGAGCCCATCGCTTGTTTGTTGCAGTTGATGCTTCTCTTGGCGCCGCGGTATCAGTACCGAGGAGCGTGGTAAGACGTTATTGTTCATGTTTGTATAGACACAGCTGAGTATTAGGAACAGGAAAAGACGGCGTTGTATGAAGAGGTTAAATAAGGAAGATGTGAAATCTAGAAGAGCAGAGAAGAGGAGGGAGAGGCGGGTGCAGTTACAGGAAAATCCTACCCTTGAAAGTTTATGAACAGCAAAAGGCCATTGCTTCCCAGAGGGAAGGCAAGCACAGCACGAGCAATTACTAATATGGCCGAAAGGCTTATAGTCGCTTTTTTTGAAGACATCAGGCGGACACTCACGGCGCTCCTTGGCTAACTACTGCTTAGGCACATGTGCGTTAACTGGATGTGTTTTTTTTTCACTGGACATACTTGCGTAGCCGCTGTATGGTGGCATGCGTGGTGTTGGTCCAGTTTGAAATCCATCTGTGCTTGCGTTGTGCTTGCCACCAACAGCAGCTCGCAAGGGCATAGGACCAAGAACGCTTATGCTGCAAGAAACGTTTCGTGCTTTACCGTGCCACTGTGGTTATCTCCTCTTGCTCGTGGCAACAGGGAGCCGGCGTAGTTTGGAGCCACAGGAAAGGGGACGGGAAGCACGGGACCCCGGTAAAGCTGAGTGTGTCATTATCCGGAATTCTTTTTCTTTTTGTGGTTCTGCGCAATTTAAAACTGCAATGGCAAGCAAAGTTAAAACCGCCTCGATCACAGAGCAACTATAAGCAGGATGAGGCGTCAGTTCCTCACGCTCAACGGACCTCGTACATCTGTACAACTCAGAGGGATGTCATCAAGTGCATCACCCAAGGAGAAACTACGACATCCTCAAAAATCCGTGATCAGC